>VDFB02333462.1:91301-297828 GCA_007258455.2 Sequoia sempervirens
GTGCACAAAATTCTTCAGCTGTATTTGTCAAAAGAAGCTTTCAATCCATGCCAATCACCATCAACGAGTTCGACAGCATATGCAAAACATGCCACAATACCATCTAACTGATAGGTTAATGCGATTTGGAACAACATTGAGGGGTACACGGTCATACTAGACACAATGTCATGCAGAATTGATTGACATGCTTCATCAAATAGGCTCTCCTACAATATTCTTCACTTTGAGTGCAACAAATCTGTATTGATTAAAGATATCAAGTTTCCACAATCCATATCGTAAAGCTATATTGCTTCTGGTTTTGATTGTGTCAAATTTTTTTACAATCAACGTTTCGGATCACACTCTATGATCCATCATCAGGATGAAATTACAATAAGATAGCATATATAAATATAAACAAAAATATGAAAGTATATATATATATATATGCTTTCCTATTTTTGTTTAATTTATGTTTATACATATATAAAAAAATAAGAAAGCATATATATATGCTTTCTTATTTTTGTTTATATTTTTTGTTTACATTTATATCTATATATATATAATCAAAAATAAAAAATAAACCAAAAATAAGAAAGCATATATATATGCCTTCTTATTTTTGTTTATTATTTTTTGTTTATATATTTTTTATATATAGGTTTGCTTTCTTATTTATATTTTCTTTGTGTGGTTTCTTCTTTATGCTCTTTTGTTATTCTTTGTCTTTATCATTGTCTTTGTATTTAGTTATCATTTTTTTTTCTCATTTCTTTAATTATCTCTTTATTTATTTCTTCATATTTAGGTTTATTTTTGTCCCTTTTTTTTTTCACCCATTTTCCTTTTATCTTTGTTGATGTCCTTCACACAAACACACACACACACACACACATATATATATTTATTGAAGGTGTCCATTTTTCTCTTGTTTTTCTTTTTGTCTTTGTTGATCTTATATATATATATATATATATATATATATATCTTTATCTCTTTGTTTACATTTTATTTATCTTCTTTATTTCTTTGTTGTTTTTCATTATTTTGTTTCATCTTGGGCCTTTTCAATTTAATTTGACTCATTTGTCTGGTTCTTTCTTTATTTCTATTTTGACCTTTTCTCTTGTTTATTGAGTTTCTCTTAGTTTTTTTATTTTTTGAAACTTTTTTTATGTTTTGGTTCTATTCAATCTGTTCTTTAAGTTTTTATTCTCTTTTCTTTCTTTTTAACTATTTTTTAGTGTTTACTTTATTTTATTTTGTCCCTCGATCTATGTGCACCCTCCCCTTCTCCTTCTCTCCTTTTTATCTAGTCTAAGTCTGCAATTATTCACTTTTCTCCTCTTGCTCTCTTTCATCCCGATGATGGATCACAGAGTGTGATCCGAAACGTTGATGCTAAAAAAATTTGACACAATCAAAACCAGAAGCAATACAACTTTTAGATTTGTATTGGCCTGATTTGCATGCACTAATGCCAGGAACATCGCTAAATACTCCACGAGAGGCTCAAATATGGTGAAAACAAAATGTTATTGACTATCCTCATATAGTCACATAGTACATGCATTTAAGACATTCAATGTTCATAACATAAATACTAGAAAAAGGAATGAAAATTCATGATTTTTGGTCTAGATATGAGTGGCAACACAGGGGCTCACCACATGTGCATGGATTCATTTGGATACATGGAGCATCGAATATGGACAACTTGGATTGGTCAAATCAAGAGCAACAAAAAAGTGCAGAAAGATATTTCCATTCTATTGTTCAAGCATGGAATCTTAGACAAGATCCACATCAACAAAACATCCAGACATGTTCAAAATAGTACAACATACGTATATCATATATGTTGTAAACAATTTGTAGTTTACCGCATAACTAATCAATTTATTTGTATATCCAATTGTAGGCATTCCAAAATTTTCCTCAACATCCATGTTTGAAAAATACAAGACAACTTGCAGAGATCAATGTTGATCATGACTATGAAGAGCTACTAAATTCTGTAGAGAGACACACAGTCTGTAGGGAGGGTGCATGCCTACAAAAAAAAAAGGAGGAACAATGGTTTGCATGTAACAATTTTCATAAGTTAGAATATTTATATTCAAAACAAATGTAATATGATTCTAAACTACGAATATACATTACTTATTCATATTCATAATAGGTATAATGCTCCTTGGCCATTGAATTTGGAGGGACCCAAATTATATGAAGACACAAAAACATGTAATTTTTTTTTTGAGCCAGCGAGGAATGATGACAGAGTAAACTCACACAATCGTTACATATTGCAATTGTGGAGAGAAAATATAGATTGGCAACCTGTTCTTTCCAAACATGTTGTAATCAAATATATTGCAAATTATGTAGCAAAAGCAAAAAAAGTTTAGAAACATACCAACAGATGTTAATGCGACTTGCAAACATGGAAAATCCAGATGATTTGGCTGCAAAAGCATATAGAAGACTTTTGACTGAGACTGTCATAGAAGGAGACATTGGAGCTCAAGAGATGTGCCACATGCTACTTGAACTTCCATTGGTAGAGAGCAGTAGGAGGCTTATCAATCTAAATTGTCACATGAGGTGTTCAAACCCGTAAGTGTAAATGATGAAGAAAATAATGAAGAACAAACAACATCTTTCATCCAAGGATATAAAATAAGGCCTTTGTCTATGGAAGGTGTTACACTAATTGATGTAGCCAGATCATGGATATATAATCCTAAAAGAAGGAGAGATAACAAATGGGAGCCAAGACAAAAAGCAACTATTGTTAGAGTATGTCTGAAGTTTTTATCCATTTCTCCACGTGAGTCAAATAAATGGATTGATTTTTGTTATTTAGAATTATTGTTGTACAAACCTTTTCATGATGTGGATAGAGATATTGGTCATGGTGATGATTCAATAAGACAAAACTGGGAGTCATTCCATTATAACCCTTGGCATGTGGAACGAATTGTAATTGAAGAACATGGTGAAAACATTAGTGATGCTGAAATTGAAGACAATGAAGCTCTTCAAAGAAATACTACTAAGCACGAATGGGAAATACTATCTAGACTATATCATGGTCAAAATATACAAGTTTCTGAAATAGATATGTTGGGAAGGAGAGATTTTGATAGACAAGCAGATTGGTGTAATGAATATCATGGTGAAATGTATACGAATCAAGCAATGAACTTCATCAGTAGAATGAGAGAACATGGATGTCTCATACATGACGAAATACCACAACCTATGAACTACACAACCCTTAGTGACAAACAAAAAAAATGCAATCAACATAATCCAGACACACTACCATCATAATCAAAATGCATCGCCCTTGTTGATGAAAATTCAAGGAACAATAGGGACAAGAAAGTCATATCTAATTGGTGCTATTAGTCAAGCTCTTAAAAATGCAACATATCCTGGTCCTTCTCTTCTATTACTAGCACCAACTGGAGTTGCAACATTCAACATAAGAGCATCCACAGTTCATTCAAAACTTCGAATCCCAATCAAATATTTTTATCAATTGGAAGGAGCAAGGCTCACAAGTTTTCAAGAAGAAATAGCAAACATCAAGTACATTCTAATTGATGAAATGAGCTTCATTGGTCAAAACTTGCTAGAAAACATTGATTCTCAGCTCCGAAAAGCATTCCCACAAAATGCAAATCGTAACTTTGGAGGTAGATATCTATTTGATTAACCAAATTAATTATTTTATATGGAAATACAAAAAATTCATGTAAATGACAATTGTATAACTATAACGTTCTATAGTATTCACAATAATTGTTATCAATTTTCTTTCAGGCATATCTATCATTTTTGTTGGAGATTTGGGCCAGTTACCTCTTGTTAATGATAGACCAACATATGACAACAACACATGAGCTAAGTTGCTATGGGAAGAATTCAAAACTGTGGTTACTTTGGATAAAATATTTAGACAAGATGGAAAAAACATCCATCAACAAATATTTCATCAACTTTTGACAAATTTGAGAGATGCAAACCCCACAATTGATGATTGGAATTTGCTTATGACAAGAGCCACTATTACATTAGTTGCAGCAAGCAATCAGGCGTTTGACAGTGGTGTGCATTTATTCTCCACAAATGAAAATGTTAATAACCATAACAAGAAAATGTTATACTCATTGAAGCATCCTGTTGCACATAGTGTTGCAATAAAATTAGGAAGTAGCAATGCAGGAGAAGAATGCTCAAATGATGATCTGGATCTAGAATTATTGATATGTAAAGATGCCAGGGTTATGTTAACCTCAAATCTACTGATACAAGCAAGCCTTGTCAATGGAGCTTTAGGATATATGCAAACCTAGAACCGGTCCACCAAAACCACCAACATATGTCATAGTTGCATTTGATAGCTATTCAGGAATACCATTTGACGATCGTAACCCAAAGAAAATTCCAAGTACAACAATGCAAAGGGTAGGACAATCCAAATTCCGTTAAGATTGGGCATTGACAATTCACAAATCACAGGGTTTGACTCTATCAAAAGCTACTATTGATATAGGACCAAGAGAAAGAATGGGATTGACATTTGTAGCTATATCATGTGTAAAATGTATTGAATGATTAAGAATTATGCCACCCTTCACATATGACCGTTATGAAAAAATGAAAAATGGTAGACAACTTTCCAAGAGAAAGGCTGAGGAAAACAAATTGAAAATATTAGAAGACACTTGATGTAACATACATATGTTCTTCAATGTTGATTCCATGAGTCTCAAATTCCAAAATGTAATATATGTGTATGATATTTAGTTTTATGCTACATTCAATTCTTCTACTATATGAAAAATTCAACAAATTATCAATGTTTCCAGTTACTCTTCCATTTTTTTTGCCGTGTTTGAAATCTATTGAATACTATTTTTCTTATATGATGATGATGTAGGCATGGATCCTACCAAAAATCCATATAATCACCCAATTGCTGGAAAAAATGAACCTCATACAAGAACCATTCCTATTGCAACACTCAATCCGTACCAAAATAGATGGTCAATAAAGGCAAGAGTCACTAGAAAGGGTGAACTTCGTCATTTTAACAATGCAAAAGGAGATGGAAAAGAGTTTACTTTTGGCTTGGTTGATTCAGATGGTGGTGAAATAAGAGTAACATGTTTTAATGTAGTTGTAGAAAAGTTTTATGAATGCATAGAAACTAGAAAAGTGTTTCTCATCTCAAAAGGGAGACTCAAACCTACACAAAAGAATTTCAACCAATTAAAAAATGAATGGGAAATCTTATTAGAAACAAATTCGATTGTTGAGTTGTGTTTGGAGGAGGATAGCTGTATACCAAAACAACAATTCCATTTTACATCGATAAGAGAAATTGAGAACATGAAAAGCAATTCTTTGGTTGATGTTATTGGTGTTGTTCTCTCAATCGACACACCAAACACAATATTCAGAAAGAATGCCACACAAACTCAAAAAAGAACCCTTCAACTAAAAGACATGTCAGGTTGTATGGTGGAATTAACAATGTGGGGTGATTTATGCAATAAGGAAGGTCAACAACTCCAAGAAATGTGCAATGTAGGAACTTCCCCCATTCTTGCTATAAAGGCTGCACAAATTAGTGATTTTGGTGGGAAATCTGTGGGAACAATTACTACAACCCAACTCCTTATAAATCCAGATCTTCCTGACTCACACCAATTGAGATTGTGGTTTGATATAGAAGGGAAGAATCTCCATTCTCATTCTATTACAAAGGAAATCTCATCTGCAATAGAAGAAAAAATGTTAAAAAGTATCTCACAAATATTGGATCAGGACCTTGGCAACTCTGGTAAACCTTATTGGATAGTGATAAAAGCTACCTTATCTTTCATTAAGGTAGACAATTTTTGTTATACAATTTTCCCCTTGAAAATTGGAGATAGGCACTGCAAAAAGAAGGTAAACACTAATGAAAATGGTCAGTGGTATTGCGGAAGATGTGATAAAACTTTCCCTGAATGTGATTATAAATATATACTTCAATGTAAAGTGCAAGACCAGACTTCATTCACTTGGATTACTGCTTTTGAAGAAGCGACAAAAGAAATTATTGGTGTTACAGCAAAAGAATTGAACATTTTGAAGCATGAAGAACAAGATAATGTTAAGTTTTCACACATTATACAAAAGGTCCTTTCAACAGATACATATTTAAACTTCAAGTGAAAAGAGAGACTTATCATGATGAACAAAGGATTAAATGCACAGTCATAAAAACAACAAAGTTTGATTATTCATTTGAGAGCAAAGCTTTATTAGATTCAATTGCAAAGCTATAGGTTTCATGACATTCAAATGTTTGAATGTATATAATGTTAACAATGTATTCAACATTTAAAAAAAAACCAGTGGATATATCTAAGTTAGTTAATGCCATTTTGTCGTGATATTGTTCTTTGATGTTGTCAATACTAAATCTAATGATTGATGAAAATTTCTGCTTTTAAATTTATCGTTCTTTGTTGATTGTTGTTATATACAAGTTGGTATGATTTCAAATTTGAATGTGTACCCTTATATATGGGAATTGAAATAAACAATGAGAAAAACAATAATGAAATCAAATGATTTGCTTTTCAAATTCATATTCATGAAAATGTAAACATTTTTTCTCAAGTCAATAGACATCTCGATAACTCTCGACATGTTTCACATATATTATTAATTAATATAGGTATGATAGTCTTACAAGTATCCGCATCTTATTTGTTTAACCTAAGACTTAAGAGAAGTCCATTTTCTTTACAAATATATTTTTCCAAAAGAGTGCCAAAAGTTTAATAGAGAGACACAAAAGTCATATCATTTTTGTGTGTAAAGAAAAGGGTTTACGTGACGCCCATTTATATATAATAGCGATTGCAAGACAAGGCTTTTGAAGCCTGTGTTGCCATTGTTTTAGTCTTCATCTGCATTGATTAAGGGCAGAGGCTGTATCAAAAATGCGGTTGCTTCTGCTGCAGCTCTTAAAGAATGGAGTTGGAAATGTCAAATCCCCACTAGAAGTTGTTCGCCAGGTTAGCAGTCTAAATCCATTTAATTTCATTTAAACTTTTATTTCAAACCTTTTATAAAATCCATTTTCAAGCTCTTACCGGGATTTCAAGGATCACCAGGAAAATCCACAGTATCTATTTGTACAAACCCTTGTTTGCAAATAGGGGTTTAATAAGTCCTTTTCGTCTGATAGGGTTTTAATGGCTTCGTTTATTTTTAATTTCGTGGGATCAAATTTCTCAATTCAAATAAGGGGCTTGAGCCCGCTGGGATTTGGATCTGCCTCTTATGCATGCCAAGCATTGTCTCAACCACTATACTATAGCTTGGTGGAAAAGTTCTGTATAAATTTAAAGTAGCCATGTAAATTAATTAAGTTGGAGATCAAATCTATTGCATACTCGTTGACACCCCTACAAAGTCTTGTAACTATATTTTCTCTCCAAATGCTTACGATTGGTGATGCCCTAATCTAATTAGAAGAATCTTATTCCTTATAGGTAAATGGTTACACTCTCTGGGCAACAAAACGCTAATGATTGATAACACCCTAAACTTAAGGGATTCCAAAGGGGATTTGGACCTGGTGGAGGATCTCTTTTTTTAATAGTGAAATTCGAACACCCCCTCGGCATCACATAAATTTGGGAGTGCAACATTACGCTTTGAGCATCTTTTGGCTTCGATGCAATGATGGAGGGATTTCTCTTTTGTCAAAACTCACCTTTTATTTGCAATTGGCCTCATACGCTAGGCCTGCTTTATAATACCAGATTAACATGGGGAGCATGTCCAGCAGGCCTTTAACCTTGGTCATTATCATGGAAATTGCTCTACTTTACCACTAGATCAAGATCACCATAGGGCGCTGCGAAGAATCCTTATATTTCAAAAATTTCCCGAAGTTTTCTTATAAAGCTTTTTACAAGTGGTAAGGTAATCAAATATCTATATTAAGTGTAAATAGTGATGTATTAATCAAAGGTGGTTGGGCACATTTGAAAATAACATAGGAAACTTCCATTGAAAACGATTTTAGAGCCCAAAACATATGGGACAACAGTTACGGAAGTATCAGTTTTGCATTATAAGCTCAGGTTTCATTCCGAGGGTTTCTTTCAAGCCTTGTAGTGGCCTTAGGGAGATCTGGAGGTATAGGTTGAATTTAATGTAATACATTGACGTAAATCTACCCCTATGTGTTGTCACAGGTCACTTGTATGCAAGGGGTTATGAGTGTACTGTGTAACTAAAGATATTACAGATGCAACCCCCTTCATGTTCTGTATGAATTCCGCCCTAATATATATCTAATGTGGTAGTAAGTGCAACTTTATTTCACAGGCTCCATTTATAATATATATACCTTTTTTTTCATTAATGGTTTTCTACTTGTGAAAAGAAAGGGAACACAAACAGTAGAAATAACCAAAATGCTAGGAGATCACTTTCTGCAACTGCAGAATGCTACTGCTTTGGAGGCCCCTGTACCTGTACTGCTCTAGGTGAATCCCAGGTATGTAGTGGTTACTTGGTTATACCTAACCAGGCAACTAGGCCATACCCAGCTATCAAACTATGATCATAATAAAAACATAAAAAATACAAAGAAAACCAAAACACAATAAAACATAAATCAAACACACACATACACAACTAACGACTGATTCCAATTGCATCTCATTCTAGTGAATTACTTACTGATTAAATGCATTTACCTGCAGAGAAATAAGATGATTTGTTCACATGGTTCTTGAATAAGTTTTCCATTTTGCAATCCAAAACTTAGGCACAAAATAATATCTGTACTTAGGTAGATGAACTACGCTTTCATTTATATGTAACTGCTCCTGCCTTTGCCTATGTTCCATCTTTCTTGGTTCAGATGGTCTTGTTGTGGTCTTGCTGTCCCAGGTAGTTCCAATTCAGTATTCACAAACAACACAGGCCTCTGAGCTATAAGGGAAAGGAAAATCGCTATCAGGATTGTTAGGGCCAACTTCCATGTGGCATTTTGCAAGATATAAAACAAGACAGCCCTAGGCACCTATTGCTTGTTTACAGAATAATTTCCATTAAGACAACTAGTGTTGCTGTTGTACCAGCAACGCCGTATTGCATACGGTACATCAACAATTAGACTGCATGACTCTCACATGGTGTGTTGACAATATTCTGCCGCAGCTATTACCTCAGCCATGTTCTGGAAACATAATACAGATTCCTATCATATTACACACCGGTCAGGCAATTTCCTATGCCTCTTTCATAGCTCCAGTGAACAAATAAGATCACGTCCATGTGCCTGTACTTGTCCCTGTCCCCTTACCCACAATTTTAAGTTTTTTGGTGACTACATTGATATATAATATAGCTGCACTGCTTTTCACCAGATCTAGTCTAAGATTATTGTCTGTACTGGGCCAATAACTTACTCTTCCTCACAATCAGAGTCCAACACTTCATATACTAGTGCCTTGGGGCTGGGGGATAGCAATTTGTGGCAACACACTTCTGCAGGTGATCAAGTCTGACATTGCATTCCTTGACCCATAGTTTTTTCCACAGTTCTTGCAATTTGCATCTCGTGCCGCTAGATTTCTAGCACTCATAAGAGGTTTCTGCCACCACTATCATAGTTGTTTTAAAAAGGTCATGCACTAGATTATATGCATTTCTATGCCCATAATGAGTCACCAGAGCTTTTATCAATTGACTGGTTAGTTGTTCTGTAGTACACATCACTATCTAGCTCCCTGTCAACTTGGACACAATCCTTCAACCCAATCGTTGCAGTGTCATGATGGATGAGGCAGTGGAGGTGAGAGCCAAATTTTCATGCATTGGATATTATCATTTAGATCTTTCTCTCCATCTTCGGTGGATATTATCATTCTTATCATCCTCTGTAGCTCCCATGGGCTAGTCTCTTATTTGTGATAGGAATTTCAGGGCAGGGGTGAGGTTGCTCTTGCTCTCTCTTTCACCTTAATTTTCCTCTTGTGGCATCTGCATAGGCAAAACACAAAACTTTACTCGATTAGCTTAGACAGATGATCATACTGATAAAGAACTACTATCTTCAATTTCTTTTCTTACAGGAAGTCATCCTCCCATTTGTAGGTCCCCAGGTTCTTGTAAGTAGAGCTTTTGAAATCAATAGCCTAACGCCCCCGCCCCAACTAGTCTATTATATGCGTGTCTTTCTGTCTCATTTCCTCCCTGGCATAATTTGAAGTATGTCCAAGAGAAATACTAGGGCAATCAGGAAATTGAATTCTCTCCTCGGACACCCAATATACAAAAACCTTTGTAGCTGGCATGTGAAAATAGAAGAAAACACAGGCATACAATTGCACTCTGTGGGATTGAAGAACATATTTCTTGATGATCTGTCTTATGTTTGCATGCAGATTAGAGAAATGCACAGTACAACCCTTTTATAGGAATACAGAAGGATTCCCCCTCCCACTGAGATGAAAGATATGAAGGTTTTCTGCAACCGAATTCTCTAAAGCTATTTGTACCTGTTGGATTTTACTTTAGGTTGTATTGTTGACTTAAGTATTTTGTGTGCCAGCACCCAGCTGCATCCCTGTAACAGGCATGACAACAATCTTAGTCACCTATCTCTGAGACTTTATTTTTGCAATTGGTAGTTCTTGTTGTACCTTGAAATCTTTAGCAATAATACTAGAGAGGAGGTTGATTTTCTTGAATTGCCTTCAATCCTCTGACCACCTTAATTAAATTCTTTTCCTTGCATGCACTGCTCTAAACAATTAGCTGTCCTATCTATTAATCCTATAAATTAGTATCTTATATTCCAGCCAGCTGCTCTAGGTAGTCTCTTCTTGCTCTTTAACAGAAAACATATCACAACTCATTTATCTGAGAGTTTTATGTTGATCTTCCATCATTTTCTTTGGCCTCCACTGCTTAGTAACGTTCACATCTTTACCTAGTATGCTCTTGTTACTACAATCCGCTGCTTAAACTGTTTGGATCCAATTTCCTTAATATTGTGGCCCTTGTGTCTTATTCCCATGGAATTATAACACTAATGATTCAAAACTGTAGATGTTTATAGTCTTCCCAGTGTCTCCAGATGCCTGAAGAATAGCAAATTCCGACAGTCAGATTGACTTTTATTCATACGCAAGCATAGGTAGAGACATTTCCTTGCTTTACTTTCTGCTATGTTGTTGAAGCAGACTATTCAATTGTCCAATTGTTGTGAAATTTGCTCACCCTGGAATTTAGTAACATGTTAATAAAACTGCAACCATAGTGGAACTTCAGTAAATAGTTCTTCCTCCAGGTTGAAGAACTAGGGTCCTTCAAGAAAGATCCAGTCTCTGTTCTGTGCAGATTGGAAAATCACTTGAAATAGCCTTTTGAGGGTTTGTGAGTAATGAGTAATCTAATCCCACGCTGCTTTGGTTGAAATAATATTTCTGTGTTTGACAGGTATGTTCCCCTGCTCATACCTCAATTGACAGTCATATGAGGCTCTTGTCTCCATGCTTGCTCTTCCAGCTTCTGCGATTGCTCCTCCTCTTTTGTTTGTCACTATTGCTGCCATCACTCTTTGGTCCTTAATTAGAGTTAACATCACATTTTGATATGTTTAAGGCTAGCGAATAATGAAAGCATTGATAGGGATTATTGATGATACAAGAGTGAAAAAAGGCAAATTTGATTGGAGTCGAGACAAAGAAGGGTTGGAAAAATTAGTGGCTAGCATAAATTGATTTTTTTATCTTAGTTTTATTTAGGCTGAACTGATGTATTTGGCAGTGGACTGTCATCATGACATTCTACATTTTTTATTTAACCGTTCTAATGGAGTTTGTTTTTCAATAATATGGATCTTGTAGCATATTCATCACATATGGATAATGGAGTATTGTCTCTGCAGGCTGCTCCTGTGCTTTCTTCCATGCAAAGTCAGGGAGGAGGAGACAGTGTTGGTGTGAAGTCATTGCGTGCTTTGGCAATTCTTGGGGCAGGATTGTCAGGTTGTGTTGGTTTTGCCAGCATAGTTTCTGCTGATGAGGCAGAGCATGGCTTAGATTGTCCAAGCTATCCATGGCCTCATAAGGGAATTCTGAGCTCTTATGATCATGCATCGTAAGTGAATCACACAACTTATAAATTTAATTTTTCTTGTGCCAGATAAATTTGCTATTAAGAGGGAGGCAGTTATTATGTGGAACTAATGCATGATAAGTTTGCTGAGTATCTTTCTGTTTGTTCTGTTGCTTAAAAACTTCTAGAATTCGGCGTGGACAGCAGGTCTATCAGCAAGTTTGTGCATCTTGTCATAGCATGTCCTTAGTCACCTATCGTGATCTTATTGGAGTTGCCTACACTGAAGAAGAAGCAAAGACATTAGCAGCAGAGATAGAAGTAGTGGACGGGCCAAATGATGAAGGTGAGATGTTTACACGACCTGGAAAAACAAGTGATCGTTTTCCAATGCCATATCCTAATGAGCAAGCAGCACGATTTGCCAATGGAGGGGCTTATCCTCCAGATCTCAGTCTAGTCACAAAGGTACTAAATTTTGCTTATATATTGACTGCTTTGCCAATGGAGTAGAAGAGATTTGTTTATGGGTAGAATGTTGTTTTATTTTCAGGCACGCCACAATGGTCAGAATTATGTCTTTGCTCTGCTCACTGGATACCGAGATCCCCCAGCTGGAGTTTCGGTATTGATCCTATTTAATTTTTACTGACTTAGTTGTACTGTATTCCTATATATGATGAAGTTTTGAAGAGTTATCTTTTTTAATACAATGAAAAACAATCTTGGATGTCAGATGCGAGAGGGATTGCACTACAATCCCTATTTCCCTGGTGGTGCGATAGCCATGCCCAAGATGCTCAATGACGGAGCAGTTGAATATGAAGATGGGACACCTGCAACAGAATCTCAGGTACGGAAATGCTTTGATGGAATTCAAAATCTGGAAACTGACACCTTGATTTACATTTCTTGCCCATTGCTGTTAATCACAAATGGCTTGCCAATATTTGAGAATGATTAACTTAATATTATATTTGGTAACATTAACTGTGCAGATGGCTAAAGATGTAGTCACGTTCTTGTCTTGGGCAGCTGAGCCTGAGATGGAGGAACGGAAACTGGTAAGACTTTGTGTTTCCTTTTATAAATTCTTATTAGGCGTTACAAATTATTATGTTTATTGGATTCTCAAGTTTCACCTTTTATGCTATATATGTATTGTCTGTCTGAGTGTGGTATCTTCACAGCTATAGAAGACATTCTTAGCATGAATAAATTGTGTGCATGTTTGCAGATGGGAATCAAATGGATATTTATTTTCTCACTTGCTCTTCTTCAAGCTGGTTTCTACAGGCGATGGAAGTGGTCTCCTTTAAAGTCACGAAAATTAGTCATGGATGTTGTGAATTAATAATTACTTTTGCTTTTCACCTATTCCTTAGCTGTATTAGGAGGTTTGATGGATTCTTCTTCCTCCTGTGCAAAATATTGAGTCACAACAATTTGAAACATGTCGATTGGGTTATTAATAAGTGCACTGATGGCATAATAACCGGGATGGAATATATCAAGGCTATTCATCTTTTTTCAGCACTGAATTTTTTGACATTGTTCATTCATACCTTTAATTGGTCCCTGCGTAGAGAGCATGCGTAGACGGTGCAGAAGATAGTTTATGTGGATATTTATGACTCTAATATCTTGTATTCTTTTAAAGAAATTGCAAGCTCTTATACGTTGATTGTGCTTCAAAGGTAGATTCTCAAATTATGTAGATAATTGTTATCTACAAATAACAATGCTAATAGGAATAAGGGAAGAAAGTTGATTTCTACTTTCAATGTTGTGCTGTTTTCTGAAATTGAAGAGTGGAAATGCATGGTACAATCGTGTTTCATGTTTTATGGTGTGGAAATTTCTGGTATGTATTATAGTATTGGTAACGAGTCTTTCTGTGACTTATCTTCTAGTTTCGTCTTTATTTTTCAGATACTTTCATGCTCGAGTCTTTCCACCGCACTATCTGTTTCTCAATAATTTGGGAATTCTAGCTATGTTAGTATGAAATGCATTGTTTGAATATAAGTTTAACAGGTTTCGGTTCTGGTACTGGTTTGAGTTTGGGTGGGCTCGGTGACTAGCTGGTTGTAAGGTAGGGCTAGGTTTGGTGTGGATGGAATTCATCTGTTTAAAAAATATAAAAGATAGTCCAATTAACAAAATTAACCATAATATATATCGAATATATGACTAATCCCAAAATACCCTTCGAAAGTTGAAAACTCAATGTCAAATGTTAGAATGGATTTAGTATTGTAATGTTGTAACTTGCATATATGATAAATTAAAATGGATTTAGTATTGTAATGTTGTAACTTGCATATATGATAAATTAAAATGGATTTAGTATTGTAATGCATGAAACTTGCATATTCATGCTATTGCCCATTTAGTTTCGTTCCCACCTTGAAGGAATGTCTTGATACATGTACATGTACATGGTGACGACCGACAAAATCTTGTGTATAGTTGGGGTCATTCGTGTAGTCTTTTTTTTGGTTACTTGTACCCATTCACATCTTTATACGTTTAGCTTCACATTATGCACATTTATATTCATTCACCTTACCATGCTTACCACATTCATCCACACATCTACTTCCATCTATCCATTAGACACCTAGATCACTTGATCTGATTGTTTGTCCATATTGGGACACTTTAGTGGTTGTGGATTTGTTTTTTGTAATTTTAAAATTTCAAATTCAAATTTGGTCGATTGAATCCATTCACCCTCCCTTGTGTCAACTAAACACACTTTTGATGCAATTTGATGATATGTGCTAGTTAAACCAAGAATCATTCTACGGTGGCAACGGGGCGCAAGTGTCATGTTGTGACTGCGTACATAAAAATTAACACATCTAACAATATTATTTAAAATGATTTTTAAGTGAATAAAAACTTTTAAAATAAAAAAAATGAAGTAATTAATAAATAAAAAAATCTTTTTAAGTAAATAAAAATAGCTCATTAAATCTTGTCAATGGGGATGGAAGAGTTGATGCTTTAACATAGAAGAGAAGCACAATGCAAACTTACTCCTATTGGGTAGTTTAAGATGAATTTTGATGGAGTGTCGAAGGAAACCCTTGGGAGCAAGATGCAATGAAGGTAAATTAATTTGTTTTGCATCAAAGAGACTTGAGTAGGAGACTAATAATGAAGTTGAAGCTGAAACACTCATTCTTGGTATGCAAATATGTAATGTTAGGGTTGCAAAAAAGTTAAAATCAAAGGTGAGCCAGTGATAATTGCCAATGTAGTAAAGAGAAAATTGTCTAATTGAAAAGTTAATAACATACTCCAACAAGTTTGGCCTCTCTTGGACTTACTAGAAATTTATAACATCAAACATGTTTATAGAGATTAATGAAGAAGCTAGCATCCTTGCTAATTGTGCAATAGACATGAATGGAGAATCATTATAGACTTCAATGTTGATCCTTGGCCAAACTTAAAACATAAAATGAGTTGTCAAAGATTGAAAGACATTGATTAAGGCAAAATTGAAATGTTTTGAGCATTTATGAGGGCTAATCATTATAGAGTAAGTTGCGATTCCAAAGATTATTTAGCACATCATTAAAATGAGAGATTTGACTTGCGTCATGGTAGGATAATCTATAGATTGAGAATTTGGGCTTGTGTGGTTGTAGGAACTCTTTTTGTTCATGGCTTTGCAGATGATGGTGCCATGGGGCATGTGTGGGGGTTGAATGATCAATACCCTTAAGGAGGTGGTTTTTGTGGACATGTGAATATTGTTGACGCTCTTATTCTTGGTCCCTTTGTTACTGTTGATTTTGGTCACATTAATGGTAGGGTTGTGGCTCCTAGCTTTGTTTTAGTGGTTGTTGGTGTGGATGGGGTGATTCCTACTTGGTCTTATGTACATATGCCAATCTCAAAGGATCTTAGTACTTCTTTCCTCTCCTAACGTGAAAATTTAGACCCATTCTTGCTCACATTCCTCCCTCTTATTGTGGTTTGTGGGAAGGAAGTGATAAATAATTTTTTATGCTTGTCAAAGTTTGATTAGATTTTGTAAGATGAGTTAAAATTAGTTAGCCTACATCCTAGTGACAACCACAACATTACTAAGCTCAAAACCCAATCCAAACAAGAGAAAATAATCAAATGAAGAGAGAAAAATGAAAACAAAGAAACAAAGCACTCCCCATTGAAGTTGAATCACTTCTCTTGTCTCTCTTCTTTTGCAAATATGCCCTTAGATTTGTAGTTTAACTTGTGCAAATACCTGCAAATTGTAAGCAAGAAAGTTGGAGATAAGTCGCTGTTAAGGCAAAAATGGAGGAAGACTTCTTTTATAAACAACCATTTGAACAGACGCACAAGATTGAGCTTCTAGAAATATTCCAAGATCGACGGATGAGAAGACATGCAACACATAAGAGGGGAGGTTACGAAACAAACGATCAAGCTTAGAAAGAGCCCAGAGACGATCGGCGGTTGAGATTCGAAAATGAGATAATGGAGGAAGAATATGGAGAAATTAAAAATTGAAAATAATCAATTCATGAGAAGGAATCTCTGGACAAGTGGAGGCATAAATAATTTATTTGAGGAAAAGGCAAGTGGGCATTTAATTAAAATGATTTATGCAACCATTTTAATTAAATAGGAAGAAATAAAAAAATGGAATTAAATAATTAAATCGGATTAATTATTTAAGTGGGGGAGAAATGTCAAAAGACAGTCAATAATTTAAATTTTTTTTGACTATAGAAGAATTAAAAGATTAATGAATAGACAAACAATTAATAATTATTTGACTATAGACAAATAGTGGAAGGTAAATAATTAAATAAATAATAATTTATTTAATTATTGAAGAAAAGGAGATTAGCGGAACCTCCTTAAAAGAAATATGTTTTAGTGGGTTTTAGAGGATGGCTCTACAAGCGCTGCATGAGGCCGTAGCCATCTAGGCTCGGCCTGCATGTGGTCTTTTGGTGGTTGCATGCGTGTTTGGAGGTCGGATTTGTTCTCTTCTTCTCTGGAGCTTCTTGGGGGTGGGTTTTTTACGCTATTCGGGGGGAGGTTCTTTTCTTTTGAAGCAGGTGTGTATTCTAGGGTTGTGGGGTTGTGATCTTGGTGTCCAGTGGAGTGTGCCTTCATCGAAGGGCTCTTGGTTTTGATTTTGGCCTTGCTTGCTCATTTTGCGTTGTGTGCTCTTTGATGGATACTGGAGAATCTTCTAGGGTTTGTCCCAATATGGACTTCCGCTTTGCTTTTGGTTCAAAATCCTCTCCACAGGGTTCAAAGATTTTTGATAATAATCTTTTTTCGGTGGAACCTGAGAAAGTCGAGATGGGCTCGGCAGGGGGGCCTAGAATTCCAAAGATTAATGGGTGCCTCGAACAGTGTAAAGAGAGGCCGAATGTAGTCATTCCAATGGAGATGTTGGCTGAAGACATTGATTATTATGCACGACATTCTCTTTATTGCAAATTCTTAGGTTTGAAAATTTCTTTGCAATTCTTGGATATGTGGGCTCAAAAGACATGGATGCCTGAGGGAGAGATGGAGATCCGCCTCCTGGCAAATAACTACTTCATGGTTACATTTGACTGCTTGGCTGATTGGAATAGGATTTTTGAAGGGGGCCCGCATTTTTATAACCAAGTGGGCTTATTCATTAAGCCATGGCATGTTGGCTTCAACCGGACGGAGGAACTTCCGAATCGGGTTCTAGTTTGGGTTCGTCTTCCAAGGCTCCCTGTGGAATGCTGGCGAGAGGATGTGTTGTACCTATTAGCCTCGAAGCTGGGGAAACCTGTGGATTCGTCTCAGCAAACGCAATTCAAAAAGGTAATGACTTTTGCCCGGTTCTGTGTAGAAATTGATTTAAGTAAGCCATTGCCAGACTCTTTAGAAGTGAGGGCAAGAGATTATTCATGGGTGCAACAGTTGGATTATGAAACACTTCCCTTCCGTTGTCGTTTCTGTCATGAGTATGGTCACCTCCTGCGCAGATGTCCAAAGGCCAAGCCTTTGGAGGCTCAATCTTCTCAACCTTCGGCTAATCCACCTAGGGTGGATAAGGGCAAGGACCCCATTCAAGGTTCTAGTGGTAGGGAAGATGGTTTTATTCCCATTAGAGGCCGAAACAGAAATAAAGGTCATAAAAGGACTTTGAAGGACAGGCAGGAGGAGGACACTTTCAATAGGTTTGAGGTGCTGGAGGATCTTAGTTAGCAGGAGGTGAACCCAGGATTTCTGGATCTAGATCATGGGACTTTGGATATTGATCAACATGGCCCTTCGGTTGAGGCAATGCTTGCTCCCCAACAGGAGGGGGGTATGGGAGTCCCATGCTTAGATGAGGTCGGGAAAGATCCTAGGTCAGGTAATACTCAACTCAGAGGTGATTATGGCTCTGCTTGCTGATGGAACTTTGGCTCTAGGGCCAGATCGTCAAATGGGGGTTCAGGATGAGTTGGGTGGTAGTGCTGAGGTAGTGAAAGATAGTGTGGATAAGGTTCACCTCTTGCAGAAAGTTGGTCCGGAGGTGGGCAAGAAGAATATTAAGGCGTCCTCTCAGTTGGGTGTTCTACAAAAAGTTCTCAAGAAAGGGGGGCCGGAGAAAATTTCTAAGCTGGGAAGGAAGAAGGATGAGGAAAAGATTAAGATGATAGGGGAGACTTTGGTGGAGTCGGGGTCAGTCAAGACTCTGGATTCGCATTTTTCATGCCCCTCGAAATGATAGTTCTCTCTTGGAATGTAAGGGGCTTGAACAGTGGCCCTAGACAAAAAGTTGTTCGGGATTTGATTAGGTGTCATTCACCTGATGTTCTTTTTCTACAGGAGACTAAGCTCTTTGTGGAGGGTATGATGGATTTAGCTCCTAAGTTATGGGGTAATGGTGGATTCCAATGCACTGGTGCTCAAGGGTCTTCTGGCGGGGTGGCGTGCTTATGGAACCCGCGTAAGATCTGCCCCCTTTGGTGGGTGTCTTTTAAGTCCTCCCTTTCCATGGTGGCCTCTTGTTTTATGTCAGGGGAAATTGCTCTCTTCTCCAATGTGTATGCGCCTGTGGAGTTGCAGGGCAAGCAACTTTTGTGGTCCAACATTCGTTTAGTTTGCAGCTTATTTCCCTACCATCCTTGGATTATTGGAGGTGATTTTAATGCTATCACGAAGCTTGCAGAGAAACGAGGTGGTATTGCAAGGCTAGAGGCTTCTGCATTATTGCTCTAGGACAATATCTCTGCTTTGAATCTTGTGGATATCAAGCCTGAAAATGGTATTTTTACTTGGAATAATAGGAGAATTGGTGATGCTTCTATTTCTGAAAGACTTGATAGATTTTTGGTGTCTAGTTTTTGGGTGGGGGACAGGTGGTTGACTAGCTCTAAAATTTTGGATGGTCGTGGTTCTGACCATTGGCCTATTAAGCCAGTGGTTGATGTGCCTCAACGGTGTGCTAGACAAACCTTTAAGTTCCAACTCATGTGGCTTAGGGATGAATCTCTTCATGTTTTGCTCCCTGGTTGGTGGGATCAGGGGAAGCCAGCATATGGCACTGCCATGTACTCTTTCTCAAAGAGGCTCCAGTATGTTAAATACATATTGAAAAGATGGAATAGGCAGCATTTTGGTAATTTATTTCAGGAAAAGCAAAAGGCATGAGATAATCTAGACCTAATTACCAGACAAATTCGAGATCAAGGCCTCTCAGAGGAGCTGAGTTTATTAGAGGTTGCTGCAACAAAAGAGCTTGAGGAATGGGAGTTAAGAGAAGAGATTTTTTGGAAACAAAAGTCTTGTATTGAATGGCTCCAGGCTGGGGATCGAAACACTGCTTTCTTCCATAACTCAGTTAAGGATCGGAGACAAGGTAATGCTATTTCTTCTATTCTGTTGCCTAATGGGGAATCTTTGTCCTCTTCAGCCTCTATTTCAGCTGAATGCATTCGATATTTCTCTACCCTTTTCTCTGAGGATTCGCCTCCTGCGGAGGAGGATGAAGCTAAAATTTTAGATTGTATCCCGAAGCTGGTGACTAATGAAATGAATGAATCATTGCTTGCTCCTATTACCTTGTCGGAGCTTGAGAAGGTTGTATTCCAGATGAAGAAAGGTAAAGCTCCTGGGCCTGATGGATTCCCCATTGAATTTTTTCAGGAGTTCTGGGAAGTGGTTAAATTGGACCTTTTAGAGGTTGTCCAAGAATCCTTTATGCATAAACAAATGTTGAAGTCCCTAAATGCTACATTTTTAGCTCTTATTCCTAAGAAGGTGGGAGCTAACTCCTTGGATTTGTTTAGGCCTATAGCTCTATGTAATGTTGTGTATAAAATTATTACTAAGTTGATCGCAGAAAGGCTGAAGCCTTGGCTTGATGACTTAATTTCTGAAGAGCAGGGGGGTTTTGTTGCTGGAAGACAGATCATGGATGGGGTGGTTATTGTTGTTGAGGCCATCCATTCTATGGAATCCTCAAAAGATAAATCTATGTTTATCAAGTTGGACATGGCTAAAGCATATGATCGTGTTAAATGGAGCTTTCTATTTAAAATCCTTGGAGCTTTTGGCTTTGCTGAGGGTTGGATTGAATGGGTTAGGAGTTGTGTCACTTCCTCCTCCTTTTCGGTGCTTATCAATGGTGAGCCCACTTGTTTGTTTGGTGCTTCTAGAGGCCTTAGGCAAGGAGATCCCCTATCTCCTTACTTATTCATCCTCCTTGCGGAAGGCCTGGGAAGACTCATTCGTGCTCAGGTTGCTAGTGGCTTGCTTCAGGGATGGAGTTGGGGAGATGGTATTCCCCCTCAGTCTCATCTGCAATTTGTAGATGATACTGCTTTGATGGGCAGGGCTAAGGTTGAGGAGGCTCTCAATTGGCGCAGTGTCTTGGACAGTTACTTGGCGGCTTCTGGGCAGCGCATAAATGAGGGGAAGTCCTTCATATATTTCTTCCACACTCCTAAAGGTATTCAAAGGAGAATTGCTGGTATCCTTCGGTTTCAGATTGGTTCGCTTCCTTTTTCCTATCTTGGAATCCCTCTTGCTGTTCGCTCTCTCCCCAAAAGGTTTTGGCAAGAGACTCTTGATAAGTTTCGAAGATTGGTCAGTCATTGGACTTGCAGGTGGCTTTCTTCAGCAGGTAGAGTGACTCTTTTAAAGTTAGTGGTCCAGGCTCTTCCTGTTTATAAATGCTTTGTTCTTTCTGCTCCTTCAAGTTTTATTAGAGATTTCAAGAAATTGTCTCGTCAGTTTCTGTGGGCTGGTAATCTTCTTCATAGAAAATGGAGTCTGGTGAAGTGGGATGTTGTTTGTAGGCCAAAGCAGGAGGGGGGTCTTGGTTTACGGCGGACTGATTTGAATGGGCAGGCCTTGGCTGCTAAGTTGTATTGGCGTTGGTGCTCTCAACAACATATGTGCTGGGCTAAAATTTTGACCTTCAAATATTTGGGGGCGGTAGAAAGTAGGGAGGTAGCAAGGTTTAGTATGGAGGGGAAAGGCTCTGTGATCTGGAGTACCCTTAAACGTGGTGCCAAGCTGGTTAAACATGGAATTTTTTGGATTTGTAATGGGGGTCGAGTTGCTCTTTTCTGGCATGATTCTTGGGATGGATACCCACCCATTATGTCATCTCATCCCCATCTCCAAGATTTGTGCCAGATTTTTGTGGAGGTGGGTTGGAGTCATGTAGCTGATTTCAAATCTCAACAATCTTTGGGTCAAATTTTTGTGTCCAGGTGGAAGAGCCCCTTGGATTGGCCCCCTGGTGGTGCGGTGGAGGATTGTCAAGAGCTTGCTAAGATTTTATCGGGTCGTGTCTGTAATTCTCTCCAAGGGGGTGATGTGCTTGCTTGGGGTCCCGATTTGAAAGGAAAATTTTATTATTTTGGGTTATCAAAGTTTTGATAAATAGGTTTTGGAAGTTCGTGTTTCGTGGAAGTATGTTTGAACAAATTTGCTTGGCCCAAGTGTAATTTTTCTTGCCTGGTTCAAGGTGTGCGTCTTACTGGGATAATCTTTTGAAACGGGTTCCAGGCCCTCCATGTGCATCTCTATGTGGGTCAAGATGAATGCTTGACGATCTCTTTTTCAGTTCTTTGTTAAGACTATCTGGCATCACTGGTGGAATCTTTGGAGCTTACCGTGTTGCCATGTCTCTTCTTTGGAGGATTTTTGGAAGAGACAGGGTTCTTCTCCTGCTACAACCTCTTTTCTTAAAATTGTTTGGAGCATTGGTCCTAGTTTGATTGTTTGGAAAATTTGGTTGGAATGTAACAGAAGAATATTCTTGGATAAAAAATTGCTCGTGGGGCAACTTTGGAGGCGAATTCTTGGGGCTTTGCAGGAGACTTTGACTGCAAAGTGTGACTTGTCTATGCCGATTGATCCTGGGGACTTAGGTGTTGTAAATCTTTGGCCCTGCCAGGGAGAAGGCGTATTTTGAACAAAGTACATCAGAGCGGCGTGAGAGGTTGCTCATGAGGCTTTTGCGCCCAACAGGGGAGTTGAAATGAATGACAATATTCAAACTCGGCATGTCAATAGTGGTATTGGTAGAGACAGCCTTGGAGTGGTGGTTTTCTTCTTTTCTATGTATCGTGGTTTGCAAACTAATAATCTTATGGAGGAAAGTGCTATTCTCTTGGTGATTGAGCATGCGGTTTCCCTTGGATGGCGGCAGATTGTTTGTGAAGCTGATTCTCAGGTGGTTATTGATATGTTGAATAATCAAAATTTGGAGGATGCGAATTGGCAGCTGGCTGTGGTTGTCAAACAGATTATTTCTCTGTGCTCTACCTTGGAGTCCATTGTTTTCCGCCATATTCCGTGGGAGTGGAATAGGGTGGCTGATGGGCTGGCTAGATGGGCGTCAAAAAAGACTGATTCTTGGTCTGTGGATGATTGGAGCAATCTCCTTGTTGATATGACCCTTGTTCTTGAGGAATGGGTTGCTGAGGATATGAGGTGCTTCTTAGGTGTGAATTAATTCTTGTTGTTTTTGGCCCCTTGTGGCTTCTTTCTCTAGACTTTGTATTGCTATTATGATTCAATAAAGTTTTTACCCTCCTTTTATTAAAAAAAAGAAAAAAAAGAAATGGAGATTAGCGATGTAATTAAATTTATTTAATTGATCTAGTAGAATAAAGATAAAAAATGAATTAATTAAATAATTAAAATTATTTAATTAATAGAGGAATGTGATCAAAGATAATAATTAAATAATTAAAATTACTTAATTATGTCAGAAAGAAGACCAAGATGATGGAAAAATGATGCTCGTAGACAAAGACATTTTTTAGTGTCTACATTTTTCCCCTCTTTGACATAATGTGATTTGAGTATTATGTCAAAGAATAAAGAAGAAAATCAGGTTCAGATCATGCCCCAACGTGCCCTGATGAAGGTGGGATAAACCTATGCCCCCTCATAATTTTTTTCAAATTTCAAAAAATTTGAGAAATTATTTCGAAAAGCCACTTTGATGCACTGACAAGAGAAGAATTCAACTTGCAGGCCCTCAAGATGATTGCAGATGGAGGATGTTAGTGCGAAGAAGATGGATGTTAGTACAAAGAAGACATATATTAGTGTGAAATTAGTCAAATGAAAAGGGATGTACATTCTTGCTTTATAGATGTCAATTTGCATGTTTATCATCATTGGGTTGTAAAAATTATGGAAAATGGATCACAAACACCATGGTATGACATAGAGAAAGGTGTGCAAGGTGACCATTTGTGAGATACAAGCAGTCAAAAGACAAAGCCAAAAGAGAAGGAATGCCCCGACTCATACTAAGGACCTAATTATCCTAGTCTTTTTGCCAAGACAAACCACAGACAACAAGCAAAGAAAAGAGGTCACGATCCATCATCGTCCCTCTAAATCCTTCAATAGGACATTTGCGAGGTAACTAATAACATGACCCAGAATCAATCTAAATATAAGACAAACCCAAACCATCAAAGTGATTGTAGCGAGGTAGTGTTTGCCGATAATATTGATAAGGTTGCTTGATATGATTGATTAGGTTGACCAAGATGATTGATTTTGATAAATTGACAAGGATTACTTGATAAGTTGACAAAGGTTGACCAGTTGAATTGATTGATTGCGTCTGGATTCAAGGACACATCTTGATTAAGGCAATATTAATTGACCAAGATGACAAGATTGATTGATTGGATAAAGTGTGATTGATATGATTGATTGATGTGATGATGCCTAAGTTCAGGAAAGACATATCCTATTGGGGGTAAGAAACACATCTGATAAAGTTTATCGATTTGACCATTGTTGATAAAGCACCTAACTACAAGAAAAACATATCCTGCTTAAGGTGAATGACCAGATTGACCAAAGACAGTCTAATCTTAGGAAGGACGAATCCTGATAAAAGACAAGTGATAAGACCAAATGAGACAAATGACATAATGCCCCATTATGATACAAGACCAATGATTGGATCAATTGATTGATGATAAGATGATTGATTGATTGAAGATGAAAGATTTGTTGGTTATGTTTTCATGTTGATTCATGATTTGGTTTGAATGATGATTGCTTGCAGACAAAAAACAAGACCAGACTTATACCATGTGTTATTTCCCATGAAGATGTAAGTCAAGGAATTTCCCCCAATCAGGTATAGGACCAACTTGTTATGTGCGGGGGGAATAAGCGGACAAATGCAAAGGATTTTCATGGAAGCGAAGGATGATAAATGTTGGTGGCTCCCAGGCCATGAGAAAGATGACAGAGCTTTATTATGGATGAGTGACATGTGTGAATGGATGAGCGAAGGACGAAAGACCAGGTGGAGTGATAGTAGATGGAGAAGCATAGATTGACTACACATGGCACTTGTTTTCCAGGTTTTCACCATAGTACTTATCCAAAGCACCACCAAAGTGGTTTTCACTTTTGGATGAATTATTTCTCTTTACTATTTTTTGACTTTTTAAAGGGGAAGCTTTGAGAATCAAGTGTAATACTTGCAAAGGTGCATGTTGTTGATAGGTTCAGATAATGGTTCTCCTTCAAGAGTAGAAAGATGATAAGCACCTGATCCATATGTTGCTGTGATGATATATGAGCCTAATCGGTTCAAATTTTCTAGGCTTTTCTTGATTTGCTTGATTCTTCGAATTTTCCTTCAAGACTAACTCACCAATGTCAAAGTTTCTAGGTCAGACCTTATTGTAACTGCGCCGGAGGCGATTCTGATATGATTGCAAATGTGTTAACGCGTTATGTCTCCATTCATCCAGTAACTCTAGCTCATGCAGACGAGATACACAATATTCTTCTTGATCAATTAATCCTTGCATAGATACTCTTAGGGATGGTAACTCGACCTCTATAGGGAGTATGGCTTCAGATCCAAAGACAAGGGAGTATGGAGTGGCTCTTGTAGGGGTGTGAACTAGTAGTACGATAGGCCCAAAGAGCAGGATTGAGTTGGAGGTGCCAGTCACGACCAACGTCATTGATAGTCTTCTTTAAGATTTTTAGGGTAGTCTTATTAGATGCCTCAAATTAGCCATTACCTTGCTGGTAATATGGAGTAGAAAAGTGGTGTTGGATATGATTTTTTTTTGCAAAGTTCATGGAAATCCTGATTTTTAAAAGGGCGACCATTTTCTGTAATGATGGACTGCAGGATACCATAACAGAAAATAATGTAATTTAGGATGAACTTGGCTATATCTGCTTTCCAGTAATGTAGGTCATTGGGATGGCTTCAATCCATTTTGTAAAGTACTCAGTAGCAACAAGGATAAACTTATGTCCATTTGTAGAGGTGGGATGGATCTTTCCTACGAGATCGAGTCCCCAATGAGAAAATGGCCATGGCGATGTAAGCGATTGTAGTTCCTGAGCTAGTGTATGTATAAGATCTCCATGAATCTGACACTAGTGACATTTCTTCACAAAGTGATAAGCATCACATTCCATTGTAGGCTAATAATATCCTGTCATGAGCTTTTTAGCTAAGGTAGGACTAGCAGAGTGAGCTCCACATATACCGTGATGTACCTCTTGTAAGGCCGCTTGTGCTTCATTAGAGTCAAGACATCGAAGGAGGGTGCTATCTAGGCTACGACAGTAAAGGGAATCTTCGATGATGGCATATTTAGATGCTTGTCAGATAAAGGTTTTATGTTGGTTGAGGGACATGTCAAGAGGGATAATTTGGTCACACAGATAACTGAAAAATTCCTTTGTACCAAGGAGAGTCGAGACCAAAAAGTTCACAAACAAGTTCGGTTTTGGGTACATCAAACGTAGGGACCAACAATTATTCTACTAAGAACTCATATTGTGATGCATTGTTGGGAATGTCCAAGAGAGATCCAATTGTAGCCATCGCATCGACTACTTTATTCTGGATTCTCAATATCTGTTCAAAGGAAATAACATCAAAGTATAGTTTAAAACTATCCACCATGCACTTGTAGGGCATTAGTTTCTCATCCTTGGTGTCATAATCATCATTAACTTGCTTAATCACTACCTGAGAATCACCATAGACTTGAAGATCCTTGATTTTCCATTTTATTGCCATTCAAAGACTTGTCAATAATGCTTCGTACTCTACTATGTTTTTGAAATTGGGGAAAACAGATTTTGATGGGATCCGGAACCCAATACAAGCAAAAGCCAAACAACTTAAACAAGCCAAAAAAACCAGACTGCAGAAAAGACAACCTGCAGTCAACAAAAAACCAGCTCACAAACAAACACCATTAAGTTTTACAATTAGAGTTTCGTACTCTACTATGTTATTTGTGCATAGAAATGCTATTCAAAATGACTTGGGAATGGAATCTCCTTGAGGTGTGATGAACAAAATTCCAGCTCTTGGACCATGACTTGTGTAAGATCCATCAAAATACAATTTCTATGTTGTCAGTGTTTCTATGGCAAAGATTGATTCATCTAGGAAGTCAGATATCAAAGGATGATCTGCCTTTACTGGTGCATCTGCAATTTGATCTGCTATCACTTGTCCTTTTATTGCTTTTCGGTCAATGTACTCAATGTCATACTCACTTAAGATCATAACCCACTTAGCTAGTCTTCTCGTCAAAGAAACTTTGCTGAGAGGATATTTCAAAGGATCAATTTTGGCAATCAGTTTTGTCTTGTGATTCAACATGTAATGTCTCAATTTCTGTGCTGCAAATACAACTACTAGACATGCTTGTGCAATAGGGCTATAATTCAATTCATATTCGACTAAGGTGCGACTGATGCAATAAATTGCTCATTCTTTGCCATAATTGTCATTTTGTGCTAACAATGCCCCCAATGCCGATATAGTTGTTGTCACATATAATATCAAATGTCTTCCATCAATTGAGGCATAAGGACTAGTGGAATTAATAGATAATTCTTGATATGATCAAATGCTTCTTGACACATTTTTGTCCAGTTGAAGGGAATTCCTTTTCATAACAGATGTTGAAATGGATGGATCTTGTCTGCTAGCTGAGCAATGAACTAAAAATTGATTGTAATGTACTTAACTGACTTATGTTGGTTGGTGGTGGCATTTCTAAGATGGCTTTTACTTTGGCAGGATCAACTTCTATTCCTCTACAGGAGACAATATATCCAAGAATTTTTCCTGATTGGACCCCAAAAACACATTTCTTTGGATTCAACCTGAGTTGGTACTTTTCCAGTCGTGTGAAAATCTTGTCCAAGACTACTAGATGACCACTTCATTCTAGAGATTTTGAGAGAAGATCATCAACACAATCCTCCATAAGTACGTGCATATAATCATGAAAAATATTAGTCATGGCTCTCTGGTATGTAGCTATGGCATTTTTAATCCCAAATGGCATGACATTCCAACAAAAATTTCCCCAAGCGCATGTGAAAGTTGTCTTTGGTTGATCCTTAGGAGCAATTCTTATCTAATTATATCTCGAGAATCCATCCATAAGTGATAGCATTTCATATCCAACAGTAAGGTCTACTATGATGTCAATGTTTGGTAGAGGAAAATCATCTTTAGGAAAAGCTTTGTTGAGATCTCTGAAATCCGTGCATACTCTGATCTGACCATTTGGTTTGGTGACAGGAACAAGGTTTGATATCCAATCTGCGTAGTCAATAGAGCGAATGAACCCAACATCCAAGAGCTTCTTCAGTTCCACCTTGACCAAGAGTGCAATCTGTGGGTGCATTTTTCTTAACTTCTGTTTATATGGTTTGGCATTTGGTAACAATGGTAGGTGATGCAAAACAAGTTCAGGATCCAATCCAGGCATATCAACATATGACCATGTGAAATTAACTTGTCTTTTTGAAAAGAATGCTATAAACTCAGGCTTTTCCTTGGTGGTCAAAGATGCTACCAACTGTATGATTCTGGAGTTGTCTTGTGTTTCAATGTTCACTTCTATTTCTTCAATTAGCAATGGCGATCTCTCTCAGTCTATAGGGAGATAGTCCAGTCCTCCATCCTCAAGCACCTCAGAGAGGTTTTCACCTTCAGATACGTCCTTTATTTTTACTTTTTCACGGTCAACAAACGCCTTTCGGTTTTCACCTGAAGACCTATTATTTTTATTTTTACTTTTTTCATTTTCACTTTTGCAACTAGAGGACAAGAAAACCTCACCAAAGTATGCTACATAATTGAGTTCTATAGCAAATCCAACTTTATGATCCCCACTCGGTATTCCTTCACGAAGTCCCATGAACTCGGTGATTGCTTCGTTGTTCTTGAATGTGTCCAAACTTGGTGGTTCTTGTTGATCCCAATCTATGAGTTGTGGGTAGACATAGGGTAAGACATCATTGGTATTGTCAAGGGTTGTGGTGTAGGCTGATAGGGTAAAGACAAAGGTAGAGTCATCAGGTTCCCAAGAGGCAGAATCAATGGTTTCCCAAAAGTGTTTCATCCACTTTTCTCTTTTCAAAGGGACTTTTGGATGGGGACTTGGTGGATTTGATGGGGAACCAATTGTAAGCATTTGACTGAATTTTTCTTCAAGGGGAGGCTCATCAAGTATTTCGAATGGTTTATCAAGGTTCATGAAAGTAATGGAGGATAGGGAAACCCATTCATATTCATTAGAATTGACATCAAAATCCCAAGAGTCCTCGTATGTCTCGATCTCATTTGAAGCATTAATGACCTCACTCGAAGGTAACTCGATACCCCATATTGTCATTTTTACTGGTACGAACCCCAACCCTTGGTGCTTTATCAGTTTAGGAGGTTGTAAGGGTTCCAACATTCCTTCACTGTTTAGGCCAAGGCCGCTGTGTCCATTGTATCTTTGTCATTTCATTATTTGGAACCCTTTTGGATACTGTTCAACTGGAAATTTCTTAGATTCAATATCCTCCTCTTCTTTGTACAACCATGTGAGAATGTAGTCATCCAAATATTCTTTGGCTAGCTCCCCCCATTTAGTGAAGGTGGTAGGGGGATTATTAATGATTACCTTGGGCTGCACAGGATGCGGTTTTCCATAAGAATTTGGTGATTTAGGTAGCTTTCCAATGAAAAAGAGACTCTTCATGTTGTATTCTCTGCATCCTTTGTCTTGAATCTAGATTTTATGTGTGGAATGTGTGGTGAATGGAGTGGGTGATTTGAAAAGGGAAAATGGATAAATGTAGTTAGATGGAGTGGCAAATGAAGTGGAAGATGAGGCCTCTCGATTGATTGGCACTCGACGTTCAATAGTTTCTTTTAGGTTTGTGCAATACTGAAAAGGATCAGGGTCGCCAAGAATAGTAATTTCAATGCTATTATATGGGAACTTGAGGCATTGATGGTATGTGGATGGGATATCCTTCATAGCATGAATCAAAGGGCAACCAAGGAGAAGGTTGTAGTGCAAATCTGGATCTAAGACATGAAACAATGTGTTCTGTATTGTTGGGCCAACTCTTATAGGAAGTGAAATTACGCCTTTAGATGAACACTCAGCATCATCATAAGCTTTGATCACAATTTTCTTGGTTTGGTCTATGCAATTCTCAGAGTATCCCAATGCTTTCACCAATTTTAATGAACAAATGTTTAAACCTACTCCACTGTCTACTAGGACTCATATGATATTATGTTTATTAACACATACTTCGAGGTGTAGGGCATTATTATGGTCAAAATTTTGGGCAGAAAAATCTTGTTCAGAGAAAGTGACATGGTGCAACATAGCTAGGTATCCAGCCATGGTCTAAAATTCATTGACATCTAGGTTAGCAGGTACAAATGCTTCTTGCAATGCTTTTATCAAGGATATCTCTGCGCTGTGGTGATATGCAAAGGAGCTCCAAAATGGAAATTTGTGTAGAAGTCTTCCCTAGCTGATCTAGGAGGTTATATTGGCTTTTCAGTTGCGGATTGGAAGGAGGTCCTAGAAGAGTTATTTTTGCTTTGGGAGTGGTAACAACACATTCTGAACTCAATTTTTTTATGGTAATGGTGGAAATGCATTCATCAAAGGGTCTAATGTTAAGGATAATAGTGCTATAATCATGTTTGATGACTGCATAATTGGCAGTGTTAGCATTCCCTGAACTGGAGTCTTTTCCTTTGTCATGGTCTTGCAAGGGAGTTTTGAATACAATGTGATCAACATTGGTTTTTCCTTGTGAATATCCTATTGAAACAGTTCCATTTTCAACAAGGTCTTGAATGATATTCTTGAGTGTCCAACATCTGGTTGTTTTGTGTCCTTTTCCATGGTGATATTCACAGTATTCATCTTCTTTCCACCAATCAGGTTTGATCAATGAGGGTTCATAATTTTTTATGTCTGGTAGTGTGATGACATTAGATTGCAAAAGCTATTGAAGGACTGATTCAATATTGGGTTCACCCAAGGGGGTGTATGTTCTCTTGGTGTAGGGAGAACCTCTTCGTTGTTAATTATTTTGGATTGCATTCAATGTTTGGTTTTGACCTTGTGTTTGGGTGTTTGATGTATTTGATGAGGGACCTTTAAGATGAATGGTTGGAACTTTGGTTATCACTTTGGCATCAACAACTCCATCATTTGTGACATTCTTGTTTTGGGACCAGTATTTACCTTTGTCATTATTGGGCTTTGGATTCTCTTTGTTTATTTTGACTAGTCCTTTTGTGGCAAGACCTTTTTCAATAAGGACACCTTTCTCAAGGATCTCATCAAAATTTGTGCAACATTGGATTTGTAGACTACTCATCATTTATTTTTCAAGGTTTTCAAAAAACATGGTGACCAATTGTTTCTCAAGAATGTGACAAGGGATCTTGCTAACCAAACCTCGCCATCTCTGGTAAAACGAGGTAAGTGATTCCCCTTCTTTTTTGGTTGTGCTTAATGTTGCAAGGGTGACATCATTTTTAATGTTGAAGGAAAAGTGATTAATGAATTTGTTAGCCAATTCACCCCACGTTCTAATCCCTGGAGGGAGATGTGCAAACCAATCTAGAGTTGGCCCTGTGAGGCTTTACGGGAATAGTCTCATCAAATAGGTGGGATCATATGAGACTTCCATACATGACATGATAAATTCTTGAATGTGCTCTATTGAATCCCTTGTCTCCTTATACTTAGGCAAAGGTGGTGTCGTGAAATGAGGGGGAAAGGGTGGCATGTATAGTTTTTCATCAAATGGAAAGAGGTACAATTCCTCCATGGAATAGGTCTTCTTGTTGGTCCCCAGTTGTATATTTGTCATCTATTGTTAGAGGTCCTATATTTTTTGCATCCAAGTATCTGTAAGAGATGTTGTTGCATTGGTTTGATTTGGTGTCATGGTGTGGGTGTTGAGGTCAAATGTCAAATTTGATTTGGAATTGGTATTGTGAGGTATGGGGTCGTGGTTACCATGTGTGTTGTTTTGGTTTGGAATGAAATTGGAATTTAGGTTTGTTCCAAAGGTCATGTTTTCATTTGATATAGCGTTTTGGAATTGAGGTGTGAATGCTTGATTTGTTCCTTGGATTTGAAAATTTGGTCCTTGATTTGTGTTTTGGAAAGGTGGTGTAGGTCCTTGATTAACATTTTGAAGTGATGGGGTAGGCACTTGAAATGATGGGGTAGGTCCTTGATTATTGTTTGAGAATGTAGGTCCTTGCAATGTAGGAGTGGGCCCTTGATTGGTGTTTTGATTTGGGATCCTTTGTGGGACAACGTGAATCCTTCTAAATTTTTTTGGTTGATTTTGATTTGATGAGGGCGTGATTTGAAATTGGAATGAAGGAACTTGGATCATGTTTTGAAGTGTAGGTATAGGACCTTGGTTTTCCTTTTAAAATGAAGGTGTGGGACCTTGATTTGTGTTTTGAAAAAGGGGGTTTGTAAAGGTCTTACCCATAGAATTTGATGAGTTTCCAAGTGTGAAAGGTTTCCCTTGTGTAGTTGTATGGTTCACTTTGTTTCCAAATGTAGAGATTCTAGGGATATGTGTGGTAGTGGTTTCCATGTGTGTTTTTGTTCCAAATGGTATGGTTGACATTTTTTGTGAAGAGGGCATCCCTAAAGCAAATGGATTTTGGGTATCTTCTTCCACAATGGTTGAGACATCAAAGCCTTGAGGGAGTTTGGCACCCTTTTTAGCTAGTGCATAAAAGAATCTATTAGAGTCAACACCAATGAGTTGATCAACCATGCTCAAAACCCTTGGATATTGGTAAGATCTTTCAATTTCTTCTGGAGTCATTTTCTTGTTGAATTCGTCTAGATTTAGATTGTCCAATGTGTTGGCTTGGTCTCTTTGTGGTGTCTCTCTTTGAGGTGTGGATTGATTTGAATTTATTCCAAGGGTGGTGTCATGAAAGGGATAACTTGAGAAATCCATGTCCTTTCTTTTGGTTTGTGACCTTGTTTCAACCATGTGAGACTTGCAAGCTAGAGGATAATGCAAGGTGAAGCTAAACTATGGTTTTGGATTTTTTGAATATAAGGATGCAAGGTGATTATGAAAGGATATGAAACTAATGGATGCTAAGGATACCAAAGTTTTATTAAATAATGACCAAGGATAATGATAAGGTGACTAAATGATGCTAAATTAATGATTAAAGATAATGGTGCAACTAAGGTTAAGATGAAATTAAGCTATGTTTTTGTGTTTTTGGGATAAAGATTTTAAATGCAAGGCTAAGGATTGATAAGGTGATAACTAAGGCTATGGTTAAATGGTATGATATGAATCTAAATGAGACAAAGGTAATGCTAAGGATATGAAGTCTAAAATTTGAGACAAAGGATGACAACCAAGCTAATGTAGGTCCACGATAACAAACCCAAATGTATTGACCTTTGTGATAATCAAGATGATAATTTTGACAAGGTTGAGTCTAGGTTAGGACACAAGCTTGAGACTCAAATTTGACCAAAGTGACAATGATAAAGGTTGATAAAATAAAGGATTAAGGTCAATGGAAAAATGGATAAGCAACCAAGGACTTCCCAAAAGCTTAATGGTCTTCCTAAGTTTGAAATTTGAAAGGTATATGCAACCTAAGGTCTAAGATTGATTATGCAAGGTAAGTATGCAACCTAAAATGTGATGTAATCCTAAATTACAATGCTGGAATGGACTGGTAAAGGCTCGCAAGTCTCTAGTTTAGTAGTCAGGATCATTGTAAAAATGATTTGATTGAATTTGAACAAGGATTTTGAAAGTTTCTGGTTATCAGCCAGTTGCGGTTCAGAATGACACTTGCGGCTCCGTTTTCTATAAATGTGGTTCAATATGATAGTTGTGGTTTTCCAGTGATCAATTGCGGTGCAAAATATCAGTTGCGGCTCTGTTTTTGACAGTAGCGGTTCACGAAATTGTTGTTTTTGGTAGTTTTGATGGATTTGACTTGATTTTTGAGTGAATTTTGACTGTTTTTGATGAATTTTGATTTGGAAAACATAGAATACAGTCACAAACACTTGTTTTGGTCCATTTTCTAATTTGAAAATGTTTGATTTCAAAATAAAACACTCATAGACAACAATGCACAATTCCTATGGTTGGCAAGGAAACCGCTGGTTGATATCCCCACTTGGATTTCTCTATCCACTTAAGCAAGGTGGACAACTAGAGACTTGATGGCACTGGTCCCCTCCATGACACTCACTTCTTTGGCTCATCAATTCTCATTCCCAAAAGAGGAATTTTTGTCTCTACACATGCTTAGTAAAGACGTGGGGCGGCTTCAGAAGTCCAACCACCTATGATCAACGAGCGTATCAAAGGTTTTTTGCCACTAAAACAATTGGTTCTTAGTAAGGGAATCCATTCAAGGTGGCCATACACCCAGAAAGATTAGCTCAAGACTATGGTCAATCAAGAGGCCTCCTATTCCCTTCCTAAGAAAGGATTTTGATGTAGCTCATAGGGCTATTGAGGGCGACATTTAACGGTATGACACATCCACACCTATTGCTAAATGACTTTCGTCAAGAAGCATTTTTATTATATAGTGGTTCAGAAGAGCTTGAATTTAGCTTGTTACCACTTGGTTCGTTCCCACCTTTCAAAGTAGGGTGGCAGGCCCTCTAAAATAAAGGTACACAATAGTGAGTAAGTACACTATTTCTGATCTCCTAGATCACACGAAGCATAAGGAGAGAGCATACATAGTGCCTTTTCCTCACATTCACATGGGGTTCATTTTAAGCCCAAAATCCAAATGTGGGGTGTTATTGTACAAATTCCAAAGAAGTGCTTTTGATCCTCAAGATCAACAAATGGTGTGAAAAGAGAGAGCATACACACTCTACAACAATTTTCAAATCACCAAACACAAAAGACACTTATAAATTATAACCTTTGCTTATGATGAAACAAACACTTGTAAGTTTTAAACCAATGGCATTTTAATCATGTTCATTTTAATACCCATGAGTGTAAGATGCAGTTTGTTGTTCTTTTTAAATCCTCGTGAATATGATATGCAAGTTCATTTTATCCTTATGATCTTGATGCAAGTTGTAATTGAAAAACAAAAACAAAAGGAAATTGCTTAAATTTAAACTAATAAAAGAGCTCAATTTTTTTGTTGTTTCTAAAGAAACAATTTTTGGGAACTCCTTAGATCCAAAGCCACATGTTGAAAACAGACAGTTAGCACACAAAAACTCTAACCTACTCGAAAACCGAAAAACAAAATTGAAAGAAAACAAAAAACATTTTTTTTTATACCAGACAGGTAGTTGTGTCGTTTGGGACTACAGATGCATCATTGTGTTGCGTCACACCAGAACAGTTGCGTCACGATTTTGAAATTAGGTTCCCACCCACGAATGCATCACTGTTTCTCACAAATGCGTCGTATTTTTGAACTTGGGTCCCCACCTAACAGTTGCATCACTTCTCCTAACAATTGCGTCGTTCCTTATCACTTGCATCGCTACGCATCTCAAATGCGTCGTTTCATACGAAAAACCTACAAAAAAAATAGAAAGCCATATGGATCCTACAAAATCTTGTCTTCACTTCAGGTTCACCAATGTAAGATGGGTTAAAATGAGTTAGCCTAGATCCTAGTGACAACCACAACACTGCTAAGCCAAAAACCCAATCCAAAGAAGAGAAAACAATCAAATTAAGAGAGAAAAATGAAAACAAAGAAACAAAATACTCCCCATTGAAGTTGAATCACTTCTCTTGTCTCTCCTTCTTTTGCAAATATTCCCTCATATTTGTAGTTTAACTTGTGTAAATACCTACAAATTGTAAGCAAGACAGTTGGAGATAAGTGGCTGTTAAGGAGAAAATGGAGGAAGGCTTCTTTTATAGACAACCATTTAAACGAGCGGACGAGTTCAAACTTCTAGAAATATTCCAATATTGATGGACAAGAAGAAATGCAACACAAAAGAGGGGAGGTTACGAAACGAACGAGATCAAACTTCTAGAAATATTTCAATATCGATGGACAAGAAGAAATGCAACACAGAAGAGGGGAGGTTACGAAACAGACGGTCAAGATTAGAAAGAGCCCAGAGACGATCAATGGTTGAGATTTGAAAATGAGATAGTGGAGGAAGAATATGGAGAAATTAAAAATTGAAAAAAATCAATTCGTGAGAATGAATCTCTGGACAAGTGGATGCATAAATAAGTTTATTTAAATTATTTATTTGAGGAAAAGGCAAGTGAGCATTTAATTAAAATGATTTATGCAAGCATTTTAATTAAATAAGAAGAAATAGAGAAATGAAATTAAATAATTAAATCGGATTAATTATTTAAGTGGGGGAGAAATGTCAAAAGACAGTCAAATAATTTAAAATTTATTTGACTATAGACGAATAGTGAAAGGTAAATAATTTTTTATTTTTTTTAGACTGCAGGAATTGGGTAGCACGACCCCCTATAAACTGCAGTGCACCTGGTAAACTTTTTAACGTGACCAGCGGCGCTGGCGCAACACGCCCTCTAGTACCACGGGGGTGGGGGAGGCTAGACCTCATGACCAACCTCCTGCAACAGGAAAGATTTAGCCAACCGAGCTAGGGCCCCAACCCAGTGAAAGGTAAATAATTAAATAAATAGTAATTTATTTAATTAATGAAGAAAAGGAGATTAGTGACGTAATTAAATTTATTTAATTGATCATAGTAGAATAAAGATCAAGAAATGAATTAATTAAATAATTAAAATTATTTAATTAATAGAGGAATGTGATCAAAGATAATAATTAAATAATTAAAATTACTTAATTATGTTAGAAAGAAATCCAAGACGATGGAAAAATGATGCTTGCAGACAAAGACATTTTTCAGTGTCTACAAATTTAATCAATTTTCTCCTTCTCTCCTACTACATAAATGGGTCTTGGAGTATTGGAGGCCTCTAACTAGTGGCCAAATAGAGCTCTATCCTTGTGGTAGGGGCTTTTTTAATGCATAATTTTAGTGGCCGAAGGATTTGAATGTGGCACTAAATGGAAGGTTGTGGATGTGGGGTGAACATTCCCTCTCTCTCAAGCCATTGTTTCCTTCAATCCTATGATGGAATATCTCATTATTGTGCTAGTTTGTGTGAGGTTGCCTAACCACCCTCTCCATTTTTGGGATGATTCATATTTTAAAAATATCACAATGTTATTGGTCATTTTCCAAAGGTGGATTTGACAAAATCTAATATTGACCACTCTAATTTTTCCTATATCCTAGTCTTAGACATCAAGACATTTCCAAGGCTCTTCATGGGGATGTCTTGATGGTTGAGATGGATAGTGGATTGAATTTATTTATTATTGAAGTCTTCCATTTCAGTGTTGACAATGTTTTGTTACCAAACATCTTACTTTTGAGTGTCTTTTCTCTCATCACAAGACTATGAGATCTACTTCTTGGTGGAAGAATGCCCTCCCTGATCATTTGATTATGGATATTATGTTATATTTGTATCTCTGATGGACAACAGTCCTTGTCCTACCCCCAGTGGTGGATCATAGTTTAATTGTGGAGGTTCTTCCTATGGTGGTATCCCTTGGGGATAGTACAACCCATGTAGCTTCATCGTCCCTACTTTGAATTCTCCTTTAGAATGGATTAATATTCCCCTACATTTGATTCTATTACTATGGTGGTAGATTGTGTGAGGATTCATGTTCTTTCTTAGTCTATGGATTCAATAAAATATACAAAATCTTTAGGTAGACATTCTTCCTTGGGTGAGGAGACTTTGGTTGAGAATGTTGGAATTGTTGCCTCAATCTCACAGGATGAAACCTCTGAGAAAGCATGGTCGCTGAGACTGGTGACATGTCTAGCCGACTAGCAGTTGAAACCTTGTTGAAATTATTCAGGTCGCTATGACCTTGTAGGAGTCTCGCCAAATGCTTTTTACTTTGGAGCCTATCGCTGTGACAATTTGTTCGTTGTAACCTCTCACCGCTCATGGAGATCTCTGGCCGACAGGCCATTCTATCAGATATTGGGGAGAATCTTGGGTGTTCGCTATGAGCTCTCAGCGATGTGTTAATGTCTCACCAACAACATTTGGTTTGAAGTGATCGGGGAAACTCTCGCCAAAAGGAATACTATCGGTAAGAAGTCTTACCAATGAGGGAATGTCACATCGACAATATTCTCTCGAGGTAACTCAAAGGGCTTTGGGAAGATGTCCTAGCGATCGATGAAGGTCTTGCTGACGGGGACACACTTGGAGGCATCGGGGTAACACTAAGGGTTCGCTAAGAACTCTTAGCAATGGACAGAAGTCTTGCCGACCGTTCGGTGCTCGATGAAACATAAAGTATTCGAAGTAACATCTCGACGAAAGACAAAAGTCTTGCCGACTCAGTAAGACATGTTTGGTCGGAGTGAAGTCTTGGTGAAAGACGAATGTCTTGCCGACTGTCAGGTGCTTCGGTGAAACTTGAGGAGACTCGGCGAAACCTCTTGGCGAACGAAAAAGTCTTGCCGATGATGAAGTTGAAATCGATGTGACTTGTGAACATCGGTATGAGTCTTTCCGATGAGGAAACTCTTGCCGATAGGAATGCAATGGATGTCAGTGGTTTTGGTATAACTTTGGAACCTCGGCATGATCTCTTGGCGATAGACGATTGTCTCGCCGATGTGAATTCTCATGTCTATGTGACCTATGGAGCTTCGGTATGACATCTCACCAATAGCGATGAGTCTTGGCGATAGCGATACATGTGAAGAACTTTGGTATGATGTCTTGGTGACAAGGGGAAGTCTGCGGGATAGCTTTCTGGACTCGGTATAATGTCTTGCCGATAGTGAAGACTCTTGGTGATAATGACGATTTGGGATCTATGGCATCGGGGAGACACGGTTAGTGTCTCACCAACATGCGACACAGGTTGAACGCTTTTGACCGAGTGAAGACTGTCCGACGTGGTGCGACTTGGACCAATCAGAAGAGCCGAATGGGAAATGTTGGAAGTTAGTCTGTTGTGGCCGTTCTGTGAGGAAGTTTGACAAACAGAAACGAAATGAATATAGCCTGGAATAGAAGATGATGCTCGGTTGGATTATTCGATACAGGTGACCGATAGAGTGAGGGCCGAGTGGCTGGATGGAAGGCCGAGGCCATGAGGCTAAAACAGAGGAAGTGAGAGGCAGGGTTATGCTACCGAATTCTCTCTTGATCAAGCATTGAATTCCATGGTTGATCTCTCGTGTTGATTTGTACTGTATACTGTGTGAGGGTATTGCAATAGTACGAAGATTGGTTGGTTTGAGAGGTTGATCAGGAAATGTATAGAGTGAGATTTGGTTACCAAATTCTATCCAGAATGAACAAGATGTAATCTCTAAAAAGGCTATGAGCCTGAGTTGTATTGTAACCTTTAGTTGCTGAATAATACAATGGCTCGATCTTTGGAGTGTGGGGTTTTTTTTACCTGAAAGGGTTTTCCCCACGTAAGTCTGTGTGTTCTGGTTTTTTTTTCTTATCTTTCATCTATGTTGGTTCTGCTTCTAGAATCTGTTATTGCATGATGTTGAATTTACATGTGCTTCTCTCAGAAGGATTAATGTGGGAAATAAACTGTGTCTGTTTCCGCTTTAGGACATAGTTGTTTGTGTCTTTGAGGTAATCTAATCGAAATTGAAGTTACCAAAGGCACCATTGTTCTTGGAGATTTCTCTGAGATGCACCAAATTTCCCTAACAAAGAACTCCCTCCTATCTCCTTTATTGGAGAAATTTGAAAATGGTGCATCTTGGATGGTTGTTCAAATAAGGAAGACAGGTCTTCCCAAATATATTTTAGAATTCCATCCTACGGTTAAGGGTGTGCATATTGCAAGGAAGGAAATGGCATTGTGTAGGTTGGATTAATTGTACAAGTTCTAGTCCCTTTCAAAACTCAGTCTAGTTGTTTGATGTTTTGCTATTGGTCAATTGTTGTTTTACTGACATCTTGATGTAACTAGCTCTTAGGAGCTTACTAAAATCTATTTATACATTAGTAAAAAAACATCATATGCACATTCTATGGTTTCTTTAAAGATGGAAAATGGAATGCTACTTAGGACTTTGGGTTGTGTCATCTTGATACTTGAGTTTGGACCAAAAATAGTACAATATTTATTCCATGTTCTCTTGTCATGGATTGTTTCTCTATTTTAGTTGTAATATCATGGTTAGAATGTTTAAAAGTATCTCTTTCAATGGTGCATCTATGTGTGGAATTTTTTCACAAAGGAAAGCCATAAAGATAAATAAGGATAGGTTCAAACCAATTATAGAGTAGATTCATTTCACTTTAGACACATACATCCCAACTCCAAAAGAAACTCTATTTGATGATGAAGAAGGTATTCACAAAGAATTTCAAGATATGTTTCAAGAAAATAAATAACAACAAATAAAACAAAAAGAAAATCAAGTTGAACATCATGTACTAAAACAAAAAATGTGGATCCAAAGAAAAAGAAAGAAACCAGCAAAAGAGAAAAATAAAGAAGTGAAAATAACACATACACTCTAGTTTCATAAACAAAAGACTAAATGGAAGCAAAATCAAGAGGATGTGGTGCATCAAATTCCTATCATTTCACCATAATTACAAGTTCAAAAGCAAGAATGCATAACAAAAAAAATGAATGTTACATCTATTGAGGATGTGTTTTCACCTAGTAGAAAGGAGTATCAAGAAGAAACTCACGTAATTGAAAAGACAATTAAAGAATAGGAAAACACAAAAAGAAGAGGAAAATTTGGATGATGATTTTTAGAATAAAGATGATCTAATAGAGGAGCCAAAGGTAGAGTTTTTAAAGGTATTACCTAAGAAGAAGTTTGCTCCACGAGTTTGGGAATCACTAGTGTATGTCTCTATATACCTATAGCTTGAATTTCATTTTCATTAAAAAATTGTAACATAAAATTGTAATTCTAATGTTTAATGTTCATGTCTCCAAATTTCTTGGAATGGATATTTGGATGCCCATAAGGAGTCATGAAATATTATTATATTATTATTCTCAAGATACTTGAAATATTATTATATTAACATTGAATAAGGAAGTTATAGTTGACAAGACAACAATAAGAGTTATTGAACTCTCATTCTTGAATGCAAATTAACTTCCTCTTGGTGTTATAGAGTAACTTAATGCAGAGAAAAATCTTGTATATGATAGGAGGGGTCCACATGAGATAGTGGTTTCATGTTTGGAGTGATATTTTTGGGAGTGCTATCTACTAGGAATTTGGAGTCAAAGATGCCTTGGTGGTTATAGATATCTTGAGTGCTTGAGTAAATGCATTATGGGGTGTTAGTTTTTTCCTTGGACTATGGTTTCATTGACACTTAATTTTGGGAAACCGTTTGTGGTTTTTCTCTAGCCATTTCTATATATATTGGAGGCATTAGATGGTTTTCTTATGATAGATTTCAAGTTGAGTATAGTTATTCTATTGGATTAAAGAGATAAAGTATATTTTATTCATGTAAAAATTCCGTTGTGATTAATACAAGTTTGAAGTCTCTTTGGTGGTGGAGATTTTTCTCAAAATGGTTTTTCCATGTACATCTATTGTTATGTTTGTTGATTTTTTAATTTATTGTTATATGTGCTTCTTCATGTTATATTTTAGATTTGATGGTTAATCACATGTTTATATATTTTGAATAATTGGACTTGAGTACTTTAAGCATATACTTTCATTGTAATTGTTAATTAGTTTCTCTACATTGGCTATCAGAGGTTATGATTTTGATCATAGAGGGATGGCTTTCTAGAAGTGTTGTGATTTTTTTTTAGTGGGAGTATTTAGTTTAGTGAGTTTTATACATTTGTTTGGTTGAAACCATGGCTAGAACATCTCAATTTGAAAATGAGAAATTCAATGGTTTTGGATACAAATTGTGGAAGTTAAAAAATAGAGGATTTGTTGGAAGAAATGGATCAATTGAGATTTTTTATTGATGTCTTGATATAACTAGATTTTAGGAGCTTTCTAAAACCTATTTTCCCTTCAATCAAAAACATCATATGCACATTCTAAGGTTTCTTTAAAGATGGAAAATGGAATGTTACTTAAGAATTTGGGTTATGCCATCTTGACACTTGAGTTTAGAACAAAAATAATACAAGATTTATGCCACACCCTTCTTGTCATGGGTTGTTTCTCTATTTCATTTATAATATCATGGTTAGAATATTTAAAATTAGTTCTTTCAATGGCACATTAATATGTGGAATCTATTCATGAAGGAAAAACCATAAAGATAAATAGAGATAGGTCCAAACCAATTATAGAGTAGTCATTTTAGTTTAGACACATACATCCCAAATTTCAAAAGAAAATATATTGGGAAATTTCAATCTTTAAATCAATTGTTTAACATCAAATTTTGATAAAAATTTGGTGAAATACAAGGCTTAGAATACTACAATTTAGAAATATAAAATTTATTTATAAATATTGAATTAAGTGTTCATAATATTGGATTATTATGAAGATATTTAATGCATTTAAATTGGTACATAGTAAAATCAACAAACAACATTATTACAACACATAACATAGGATGTACATGGGGAAACCCTTGTGGAAAAAAATCCACCAAGAATAGAGGCCAAGTATTTATTAAATTTGAAATAAAAATTATAATATAATCATACTTCCATTCTCCTCTTTGCTTCCAATCTAGCAAAAAATGCATGATTGTGAACAATATTAATGCATCAAATTCTCTATCTCATTCCTACAAATATTCCTATTTTAACTTGTGATCATTTTTTCTATAGGCTCCAATTTATAGAATTTCATGAAAGGGTAAACCATTAGTGGTCTACAAACAAGCAGAAACTTAATAGGTGCCAAGAAGGCATCCAAAAATGACCCTTCATAAATTCCTACACCCAAGGCAACTCAAGAGTCACCCTCTCCCCTCCAAAGTTCCTAAGCCTCATGGAAAACTTCAAGAATACCAAGAGTCACTTAAGGAAAGTCCAAAAGTATTTTTCCTCACTCTCCGAAGCACCCAACTTGGGGAATAAGAAAAAATGTGTGAAAAAATCAAGAGTAATCCTCAACACTCTCCCAAGCACTCCACTTCAAGGTGGAAATTAATTAATTAATTTTTTCTCCACAAGTTTGTTGCAGTTTGGTTGTCATTGATGTCAAAAGTTCAGTGGAGTTTGTTGTAGTTTGGCTAGTTGGTTGCTAGAGTATCTAAAAAATGCTCTGCATTTCTCCGTTGATGATATTTTGTTCTTGCAGTTTGGAGGTTAGCTTTATGGTGTGTCAAGGCATGTGTGATCCAAGTTTCAATTCCTTTGGGTTAACGAAAATGTGGTTTTGAGAGTGACAAATTCAAGTATGTGTTGAATTTGTGAGGATGTTCTTAGAGGTGTAAAGGTTGGCTTTGCATTTGAAGATTTGGTCTTGCAGTTCAAAATTTAAGTTCATGGAGATGTTGAGGTATTATATCCAAAGTTTCATGTCAATAATCCTTCCACAGAGAAAGTTAGAGATGACAGAGTATCAGACTATGTTGTCTAGTGACTGGTTTCAATGTTTGTTGGCTTGCACCAACTTGTTGTTGCATGAAGTTATGAAAGGGATGTATGAGAGTGTTCCTGAATATCATGTGATGTTTGATGTTGCTCCACAAAGTGTCTTCTAGTTTCTTTGGTAAAGGTTGCGATTCATAATGAAGTTTCTGTTGGCTTATACTTTTGTTGAGGCCGACCAAGGTATGTTGGTGGTGTGCGCCACAAGTTCAAGTGTGAGTGGAGCTTATGGAGTGTTTGAAGGTGTTGTATGAGTCATGCTGACTCATTTGAAAGAGATGCAAGTAATGCTTTATCATTCATGTGTATTTCCCATGATGTGAGGGCCGACATGCTACAAGTTACATGCTTTCTTACTTATGGCTGACCTATTTTGTATTTGTGAAGCGTGCAAATGATGTTCATAGAAGATCAAAGGTGTGAAGACATTTTGGGACTAGGTTAAGTGAGTGTTGGAATATACAAGGCATATTCCTCTTCTTGGTGTTGTGTGTAGTCTTTTGGGTCTTGTCCTCTACATGTTTTATGTTGATTATTTTATCCTTGGCCGAATTGGAGATGTAATATTTTTGTTTTCATAGGCCGACATGTAATGTAATCAATGTAATTTTATGTATAAATTGTAAACCTAGTTGATCTGGAGGATGAAGAATGAATGTGATGCATTATGAAAATTGTGTAAGCGACTGAAAGAGAAAGAACATAAATGGTAGATCTTGTCCAGTTTCATCTTGATCATATCTCTATGATAGAAGAGAAGTGAAGAAGTGCACTTAATTGTTTGCAGGAGGCAGTGAGCAAAAGGAAAGAATTCTTGATTGTTGAAAGCAGTGAGCTAGTAAGCAGCTAAAAAGACATTTGAAGAGGTGATAGAGTAGAATTGCAATCATCAAAAGAGAAGTGAAAAAGAATAATTGCAATCATCAAAAGGTGTGAGCTTAATTGTCAGTTTCAAATAGTGGAAGGATTGTCATTTTGTAACCATTCCTAAGTGTTTGCTTAGATTAGGGAGTTGTAGCTTCGTAGGGTTGTAGCACTAAAACAAAGCTGTATAATCAAGGAGTTGTAGATTCCTTGGGAGTGACCCTAAAACCTTCTATCAAGGAGTTGTAGCCCTAAAAAAAGTTGTAAATGTTGTTCAAATTGTGAGGCTGGATTAGGACAATAGCTCCTAGCATATTTTTTCAGTGTGGTTTTTCTCTTGTGGGGTTTTCCATGTATATCTGGTGTTGTGTTGTGTATTGTTCTCATCTTTCATGTTCTTGCTTATGTGGTATAGTTTAAAGTGTTTGATTGTTTCAGAGGGTTTGAGATTTCATAGAATATTGATTCACCCCCCTCTCAATATTTCAGTGTGTTCAAAAATTGGTGTTAGAGCCTAGTTCCTTAGAAGAAGTCTAACAACTTGAGGAAGATCCAGGATTGCACAATAAGGATCTCACAAGGTGCCTAGTTTTGATGGAACAAATTTTACTTTCTGATGATTCAAGATGGAAACCTATTTGAACTCATTAGGGTTTGGTGTTTGGAAATCTGTCAAGGATGGTTATGTTGTTCTTGCTACTCCTCCAACTGATTCAGTAAAGATTAGGACCTATGATAAAAATGGAAAGGCCGAGAATTCTATCTTGAGTGGGCTAGCAAACTCTAATCTTGTAAAATTAATGCACTGCAAGTTAGCAAAGGAGGTTTGGGAAAAGATTAGTGGCATATATTAAGGAGACACCAAAGTAAAACAAGCCAAGTTGCATATCTACATAGGTAGTTTTGAGAACCTAAAAATATCAGAGGATGAAAATATTGTAGGATATATGCTCCAGGTAGATGAAGTGGTCAATGCAATTAGAGGACTTGGTGAAGATCTGAAAGAATCCATGGTGGTTAAAAAGGTATTGAGATCTCTTACTAAAGCTTATAGTCCTAAAGTATCTTCTATTGAGGAAGCTAGAGATTTAGATAAAATCTCAATGGATCAATTATATGGTTCCCTCAGTACATTTGAAATGAGAGAGTTTGACAAAGAAGAACCAAAGAAGGAAGAAACTTTCAAAGCCAATAAGAAGATGTATGAAGCATCTGATTAGAGTAGTGACACTGATGAAGAAGAAGCAAACTTTGTAAGGAAGTTGAAGAGGGGTACCGACAAGTACAAAGGTAAGCTACCTTTCAAATGTTTTAAGTGTGGAGAGGTTGGTCATTTTGCTTCTAAATGTCCCTTAAAAGGATCTAAAAAGAGAAATGAAGATTCAAGATGAAATAAGTTCAAAAAGAGTCTCTACTCCAAAGAAGATTCCTGATCTTCAAAGGATGATGAATCTAGTGGTCTAGATAATGAGGATGAAATATTATTTTTGGCTGCTAAGAATACCAAAGATTCAAGTGTTGTATGTATTGCTTTTCATGCAAAAGATGAGGCAAACTATTGGGTGATTGACAGTGGTTGTTCCAACCACATGATAGGGGATAGAAGCAATTTTATCAAGCTTGTGAAGTGGAATGGAGGTATAGTCAAGCTTGGAGATGATACTTCAGTACAAGTCTATAGAAAAGGTACAATAAGTATTGATGGAAATCACAATACAAAAGATGTTCTTTATGCTAAAGGTCTGAGGCACAATATTCTTAGTGTGAGGTAGATGTGCAGAAATGGATACAATCTCATATTCAATGAAAGAGGATGTGAAATCAGAAAAAGAAAGTCTGGAATATTGGCTGTAGAAGGATCTAGGACTAATGGTGACATATACAGTCCAAGTGATGCCAATGGGAGAAGTTTTCTTCTAAGAAAAACAAGTGAATGTTGGCTTTGGCATACGAGAAAGGGACACATCAATTTTGACAATCTTGTGAAGATTAGCTCATTACATGCGGTAAGATATATGCCTAAAATAATCAAGCCGACAAGTATTGTGTGCAAGGAATGTCAGTTTAGAAAGCAAACAAGGATACGTTTCAAGTCCAAAGAGTATTCTTCCTCTAGACTATTAGAGTTGATTCATATTGATTTGTGTAGACCTACTGGAACAAAAGTGTGAAAGGAGAAAGGTATTTTATGCTTTTTATTGATGATTTCTCTAGGATGACATGGGTAACTTTCTTGAAAGATAAATTTGATGGTTTTAGTAGATTCAAGATTTTTAAATCAATGCTTGAGAATGAAATGAATGCTGAAATCAAGTACTTAAGGTCTAATAGAGGAGGTGAGTTCACATCAAATGAGTAATGATTTTTGCGAATAACATGGAATAAGGAGGCATCTATCTATTGCTAGAACTCCTCAACATAATGGGGTAGTGGAAAGAAAGAATATAACTGTTCAAGAGATGAAAAGGACCATGTTGATGGAAGAAAATCTTCCTAATGTTTATAAAAAAGAACCAGTTCATATTGCAATCTATATTCTTAATAGAGGTTTATTAAGGCTTAAAAACATTAAGACCCATATGAGTTATGGTATGGAAGAACGATAACTGTCAAGTACTTTAGAGTCTTTAGAAGCAAATGCTACATCAGAAGAGATGAAGATGTTTTGGGGAAGTTTGATTCAAGAGTTGATGAAGGTATTTTTCTGGGATATTCATCTCAAAGTAAAGCATATAGGCACTACAAAAAAATAATGGGAAGAATAGTTGAAAGAAAAATGTTAAGGTTGATGAAGATCTACATCATAATATGAAAAAAATTGAGGACTATGGATCTGATGCACCTCCCTACTCAAAAGAAGAAAGGGTTGAAGAAAAAGGAGAAACTGTAGAAAATCATAGTAAGACTCCTACCAAGTATGTTCGAAAGAATCATTCAAAATATTAGATTATTGGAGATAAGAATGAAGGAGTGTTGACCAGGAGAAGGCTTGCAAAGAAAAATGAACAAGTAAAATTTTGTTTGTTATCAAAGATAGAACCAAAAACTTTTGTTGATGCTAGCAAGGATGAAGGATGGATACAAGCAATGGAAGAAGAATTGAATCAGATTGAGAAGAATCAGACTTGGGAACTAGTTCCAAGACCTACTGAAAAAAATGTGATAGGAACAAAGTGGTATTTAAGAATAAGTTGAATGAAGAAGGGGAAGTTATAAGAAACAAAGAAATACTTGTATGTAAAGTCTATTCAAAGGTAGAAGGAATTTATTTTGAGGAAAATTTTGCTCCAGTAGCAAGAATGAAAGCAATCAGAATGTTTCTTTCCTTTTCAGCCCATAAGGACTTCAAAGTATTTCAGATGGATGTCAAATCAACCTTCCTGAATGGAGATTTGGAAGAAGTCTATATAGAGCAATTTGATGGATTTTGGTTATCAAAAGAACCAAACATGGTGTGAAAACTCAAAAATGCATTGTATGGTCTCAAAAAATCTCCTAGGGATTGGTATGCAAGGTTGGAAAAGTACTCATTTCAGCAAGGTTTTGAGAAAGGTATAGCAAATAGTAATCTTTACTTCAAGATTGAGGATGAAAGACTCTAAAAAGAGGAACAAAGATTCAAGAAGAAATAAGTTCAAAAAGAGTCTCTACTCCAAGGAAGATCCTAATCTTCAAAGGATGATGAATCTAGTGGTTTGGATAATGAGGATGAAATCTTATTTTTGGTTGCTAAGAAGAACAAAGATTCAAGTGTTGTATGTATTGATTTTCATGCAAAAGATGAGGCAAACTATTGGGTGATTGACAGTGGTTGTTCCAACCACATGATAGGGGATAGAATCAAGTTTATCAATCTTGTGAAGTGGAATGGAGGTATAGTCAAGATTGGAGATGATACTTCAGCATAGGTCTATGGAAAAGGCACAATAAGTTTTGATGGAAAGCACAAGACAAAAGATGTTCTTTATGTTAAAGGTCTGAGGCACAATATTCTTAGTGTGAGGTAGATGTGCAGAAATGGATACAATCTCATATTCAATGAAAGAGGATGTGAAATAAGAAAAAGAAAGTTTGGAATATTGGCTATAGAAGGATCTAGGACTAATGGTGACATATACAGTCTAAGTGACGCCAATGGGAGAAGTTGTCTTCTAAGAAAAACAAGTGAATGTTGGCTTTGGCATAGGAGAATGGGACACATCAATTTTGACAATCTTGTGAAGATTATCTCATTACATGCGGTAAGATATATGCCTAAAATAATCAAGCCGACAAGTACTGTGTGCAAGGAATGTTAGTTTAGAAAGCAAACAAGGATAAGTTTCAAGTCCAAAGAGTATTCTTCCTCTAGACTATTGGAGTTGATTCATACTGATTTGTGCAGACCTACCAGAACAAAAGTGTGAAAGGAGAAAGGTATTTTATGCTTTTTATTGATGATTTCTCTAGGATGACATGGGTAACTTTCTTGAAAGATAAATTTGATGGTTTTAGTAGATTCAAGATTTTTAAATCAATGCTTGAGAATGAAATGAATGCTGAAATCAAGTGCTTAAGGTCCAATAGAGGAGGTGAGTTCACATCAAATGAGTAATGATTTTTGTGAATAACATGGAATAAGGAGGCATCTATCTACTGCTAGAACTCCTCAATAGAATGGGGTAGTGGAAATAAAGAATATGACTGTTCAAGAGATGAAAAGTACCATGTTGATGGAAGCAAATCTGCCTGATGTTTATCAAGAACCAATTCATACTACAATCTATATTCTTAATAGAGGTTTATTAAGGCTTAAAAAAACTAAGACCCCTTATGATTTATGGTATGGAAGACCAACAACTGTCAAGTACTTTAGAGTCTTTAGAAGTAAATGCTACATTAGAAGAGAAGAAGATGTTTTGGGGAAGTTTGATTCAAGAGCTGATGAAGATATTTTTCTAGGATATTCATCTCAAAGTAAAGCATACAAGCGCTACAACAAAATATTGGGAGGAATAGTTGAAAGTACAAATGTTAAGGTTGATGAAGATCTACATCATAATATGAATGAAATTGGGGACTATGGATCTGATGCACCTCCCTAATTAAAAGAAGAAAGGGTTGAAGAAAAAGGAGAAACTATAGAAAATCATAGTAAGACTCCTACCAAGTATGTTTGAAGGAATCATTCAAAAGATTAGATTATTGGAGATAAGAATGAAGGAGTGTTAATCAGGAGAAGGCTTGCAAAGACAAATGAACAAGTAATTTTTTTTTTTGTTATCAAAGATAAAACCAAAAACTTTTGTTGATGCTAGTAAGGATGAAGGATGGATACAAGCAATGGAAGAAGAATTGAATCAGATTGAGAAGAATCAGACTTGGGAACTAGTTCCAAGACCTACTAAAAAAAATGTGATAGGAACAAAGTGGTATTTAAGAATAAGTTGAATGAAGAAGGGGAAGTTATAAGAAACAAAGAAAGACTTGTATGTAAAGTCTATTCACAGGTAGAAGGAATTTATTTCGAGGAAAATTTTGCTCCAGTAGCAAGAATGGAAGCAATCACTTGCCTTTTTAGCCCACAAGGACTTCAAAGTATTTCAAATGGATGTCAAATCAGCCTCCCTGAATGGAGATTTGGAAGAAGTCTATATAGAGTAGCTTGATGGATTTTGGTTATCAAAAGAACCAAACATGGTGTGCAAACTAAAAAATGCATTGTATGGTCTCAAAAAATCTCCTAGGGATTGGTATGCAAGGTTGGACAAGTACTTGTTTCAACAAGGTTTCAAGAAAGGTATAGCAGATAATAATCTATACTTCAAGATTGAGGATGAACGAATTTTGATAGTTTTGTATATGTTGATGATATAATATTTTGTGGAAATAATGAAATGTGCAAGAATTTTGCTGAATAAATGTAGAAGGAATTTGAAATACCAATGATAGGTGAGTTATCATTCTTCCTTGGTCTTCAAATTTCTCAAAAAAATGATGGTATCTTTATTTATTAAGCAAAGTATGTCACATAGATGTTGAAGAAGTTTGGTATAGAAGATTACAAACCTGTGAGTACTTCTATGGTAATTGGTTGTCATTTCAGTAAAGATGACAAGTCTCCCATGGCTGATCAGACTCTATATAGAGCTATGATTGGAATTTTGTTGTAATTAATTGCTTCAAGACTTGATATTATGCATGCGGTATGTTTGGTAGCAAGATTTCAAGCTAATCCTAAAGAAACTCATGTGAAGGAAATCAAGAGGATCTTCAAATATCTGAAAAGCATTGTAGATTATGGATTATGGTATTCAAAAGGAAATGAATTTGATTTAATTGCATACATTGATGTGGATTGGGCTAGTTGTGTTGATGATAAAAAGAGTACTAGTGGTGGTGCTTTATTTTTACGAAGCAGGTTGGTTTCATGGCATAGTAAGAAGTAAGATTCAATATCTTTGTCAACAGTAGAAGCAAAGTATATTGCTGCAACATCTTACTGTACTCAAGTGTTGTGGATGAAATAAACATTAAAGAATATTAAGATAAAGTATGATGAGCCCATTCCTTTTCTATGTGGTAATACAAGTGCTATCAATATTTCAAAGAATCTAGTGATACATTCTAGAACCAAGCATATAGCAATCAAGTATCACTTTATGAGAGAGAAGGTTGCAAATAAAGAAGTGAAGTTGGTGTATGTATCTACAAAGGATCAGATTACAAACATTTTCACAAACGCACTTGCAAATGATACATTTGAATATCTCAGGAAAAAGTTAGGGGTAATTGCTCCTCCTTTTTCTTGCTAGATGTATAGTTGGTGCACCTGTCTAGGGGGATTAATTGAAGTCATATCTTTATTCCTAGACTAATGGGAGCTACCTCTCAGGGGAGCAAGTAGTGGTAGTTGCTTCAAGAAGGAGAGATTTTCAAAAGGGGGTGTCCCTTTTTCCCTTTGTCCTTGATGTCAAAGGGGGAGATATTGAGGGGGGGAGATTGTGCACCAAATTGGTATTAGGATGATTTTTCCATCAATGAAAAAGGGGGAAATTGTTATAGTTTAGTTGTCATTGATCTCAAAATTTCAATGGAGTTTGTTGTAGTCTAGCTGGTTGGTTGCCACAGTCTTTGAGAAATGCTCTACATTTCTTCGTTGATGATGTTTTTCTCCTACGCCTTGGAGGTTAGATTCATGGTATGTTAAGGCATGTGTGATCCAAGTTTCATGTCCTTTGGGTTAACGAAATGGTGGTTTTGAGAGTGGCAGATTCAAGTATGTGTTGACTCTGTGAAGATGTTCTCAGAGGTGTAAAGGTTGGCTCTAGATTTTTCTGCATTTAAAGATTTGGTCTTGCAGTTCAAAAGTTAAGTTCATGGAGATGTGAAGGTGTTATATACAAAGCTTCATGTCAATAATCATTTCACAGAGAAAGTTAGAGATGATAGAGTATCAGATCGTGTTGTTTGGTGACTAGTTTCAATGTCTGTTTTCTTGTGCAAACTTGTTGTTGCATAAAGTTGTGAAAGGGATGTATGAGGGTGTTCTTGAATATCATGTGATGTTTGATGCTGCTCCACAAAGTGTCTTCTGGTTTCTCTGGTATAGGTTGTGGCCCATAATGAAGTTTATGTTGGCTTATGCTTTTGTTGAGGTTGACCAAGGTATGTTGGTGGTGTGCACCACATGTTAAAGGGTGAGAAAAGCTTATGGAGTGTTTGAAGGTGTTGTATGAGTCATTCCAACTCATCTGAAAGAGATGCAAGTAATTATTTATAATTCATGTGTGCCGCTTGTGATGTGAGGGATGACATGCTACAAGTTACATGATTTCTTACTTATGGCCAACCTATTTTATATTTACGAAGCGTGCAAATGATGCTCATAGAAGATTGAAGCTATTGAGATAGTTTGGGACAGGTTAAGTGAGTTTTTGAACACGTGTTAGCTTCATCATGTGTTAAGGCATGTGTGATCCAAGTTTCAAGTCCTTTGGGTTAATGGAAAGGTGGTTTTTAGAGTGACAGATTTAAATCCATGTTGAATCTATGAGGATGTTCTTAGAGGTGTAAAGGTTGGCTTTGCATTTCTTTTCATTTGAAGATTTGGTCTTGCATTTCAAAATTTAAGTTCATGGAGATGTGAAGGTGTTATATCTAAAGTTTCATGTCAATAATCCTTCCACGAAGAAATTTAGAGATGACAGAGTATTAGATTGTGTTGTCTGGTACTGGTTTCAATGTTTGTTGGCTTGCGCTAGCTTGTTGCTACATGAAGTTGTGAAAGGGATGTATGAGAATGTTCCTGAATATCATGTGATGTCTAATGCTACTCTACAAAGTGTTTTCTAGTTTCTCCAGTATAGGTTGTAGTTCAAAATGAATTTTTTGTTGGCTTATTCTTTTGCTAAGGCCAACCAATGTATGTTGGTGGTGTGCGCCACAAGTTCAAGTGTGATAAAATATTATAGAGTCAATGTAATTAGATTTCCACAATCCATATGAATTTAAATCTAATTGCTTCTAGATTTGATTGTGTGGAGTCTTTTTTCATCAACATTTTAGATCACACTCAGTGAACCATCATTAGGATAGAGAGTTGAAAAAAGACTCCACACAATCAAATCTAGAAGCAATTAGATTTAAAATCTTATAGAGTGTTTGAAGGTGTTGTGTGATTCATGCTGACTCATTTGAAAGAGATGTAAGCAATGCTTTATCATTCAGGTATACCACCAATTATGTGAGGGCCAACATGATACATGTTACATGCTTTCTTGCTTATGGCTGACTTATTTTGTATTTGTGAAGCATGTAGATGATGTTCATAGAAGATCGAAGGTGTGAAGACAATTTGGGACCAGGTTAAGCAAGTATTGGAATTTTCTTGAGGCGTGTTCCTCTTCCTAGTGTTGCATGTAGTCTTTTGGGTCTTATCCTCTACATGTTTCATGTCGATTATTTTATCCTTGGCCAACTTGGAGATGTAATATTTTTGTTGTCATAGGTCAACATGTAATGTAATCAATGTAATATAAAGTATAAATTGTGAACCTAGTTGATCTAGAGTGAAGAATGAATGTGATGCATTATGACAATTGTGTAAGTGACTAAATGAGAAAGAGTAGAAGTGGTAGATCATGTTCGGTTTCATCTTAATCATATCTTTATGAAATAAGGGAAGTGAAGAAGTGTACTTATTTGTTTGCTAGAGGTAGTGAGCCAAAGGAAAGACTTGTTGATTGCTGAAAGTAGTGAGCTAGTAAGAAATTAAGAAAACATTTGAAGAAGTGATAGAGAAAAATTGTAATCATCAAAAGAGAAGTGACAAAAAAAATTAAAATTATCAAAATATGTGAGCTTATTTTTTAGTTTTAGATAGTGGAAGCATCGTCATTCTGTAACCATTCTTGAGTGTTCTCATATTAGGGAGTTGTAGCTTCCTAGTGTTTTAGTCCTAAAATAAAGTTGTATAATCAGGGAGTTATAGCTTCCATGGGAGTGACCCCAAAACCTTCAATCTAGGATTTGTATCTTCCTTGGGTTGTATCCCTAAAACAAATTTCTAAATGTTGTTCAAATTGTGAAGCTAGATTAGGACAGTACCTCCTAGCAGCTTTTCTCACCCTGTTTTTTCCCTTGTAGAGTTTTCCACATATATCTGGTGTTGTGTTGTGTTTTTCATTATTCTCATATTTCATGTTCCTAATTATGTAGTAGAGTTTAAAGTGTCTGATTGTTCTAGAGGGTTTGATATTTCATAGAATACCAATTCAACCCCTTCTCAGTATTTTGGTGTGCTCAATAAATTCACCTTTACTATTGCTGATGGGCCCCTCCTTCCTTATGAATTTATTACAAACAATAGGTGAAATTAAATATAAAAATTAATTTCTAGTAGTACCCTAAGTTCCTAGAGACACTTTCCAAGGATGTTGGAAACATGTATAATATTCACAAGGTAGATGGCACCTAAATCTTGACATTGTTTAAAGAGAAAAATATTATTGAAATGTATGATTTATATTGTCTTAAGATATACGAGAAAACATGGGAATGCTATGGGTGTACATTTTAGATTATATTCTCTTGAATTCCTTAGAGGAGACTACCACATACCAATTGTGGAAGATAATAGGTGATATCTATCAAACTATAAGTTGTACCTTAAAAGAAGGATATATCCTTTGAAAACAAAAGAGAGAATAAATTGTTGCTAAGCATCTAATTATTTTTAATTTGATTTTGAGTGAGATAGATTTAGTATATGCTAAAATTGATGATAAGGATAAGTGTATTTTATTTCTTTTCTCTTTACCCAAATCTTGAGAGGATTTAATCATTGTAATTAATGGTGGGTTTGTAGAGCCAAATATGGAAACTCTTATAACTACTTTTCTTAGTAAAAATATGTGAAGAAACTCCATGGATGATGGTTTCAAATATTCCTTATATGTTTAGGGAAGGCCTAAAGAAGGAAAATATAAAGGGAAATGCAATAAATTGAAAGATAGACCCAAATCCAAATGATGGCTCAAAACCATTGGGAAGAGTTGAGTGAAGTGTTGGAACTTTGGGAAGTGGGGACATGTGAAGAAGGAATGCAAAAATAAGAATATTTCTTTATGGTCCCTTCATTGAGAAATCCTTTGATGTTGACAACAATAGTGAGCTATTTCTTTCTGCTAATGTTTTTAGTGATGACTCTTGGCTCATTTATTCAAATTACTCTATCATATGAATCTCCAAAAAGAGTGGTTATTTCCTTATTGATCTTATGATGCAGGAAAGGTTTTCTTTGGTAAACTAATTTGTATAAGATGGTTGGTTGTGGAAAGGTACAACTTTCTTTGAGAGATGAGAGATTGAAAGCTATTAATATGTTCTATATGCTCTAAGACTTACGATAAATCTTATTTTTGCATGCAAGCTAAACTATTTTTGAATGCATATGATATTTGATCAGTGTAGTTATAGGTTAGCTAAATGAAATTCGGTGATAGTGAGAGGCTCATAGAGTGATACTTTGTTTAAGCTTGATGCTTTCAATATTTTTAATCCTACTAATGCAACCAACACTTTTGAAAATGTATGTATATTGAGATGCCAAAATTTGTGTGACATTGACAAAAAAATGTCTTTTGATCATTATTACTAAAAACAAGGTTGATGATTTTTCTAAATATTTGACAAGTTTTATTTTTGTGAGCATTGTGTGTTTTGAAAGAATAATAGAGTCTATTTTATTTTCTTATGGGATATTTATTAAGGTCCTCTAAAAATTCCATGGTTGTAGAATCTTGATTTGGTATAAGAATTTTTTATTCATTTCCTTGTAAATTTGGGTTCATGGAGGGGGTTCACTAACATTATCCATATTTCTCAAGCTATTAAGGTTAGGTTCCATAATTTTTCAATGTTTTCTTTCCTTCTTTATAAATCATTACTATTTTTCTCTAGATTATTTATCTTATCTCTTTGCTCAGTTAATAGATTGATCACTACCTCTATCCCTACATTGTCATTATTAATAGGTACTTCCCATTGCTTATTAGAATATGCTATCTTATTATAGACAACCCTAGCATGAGAATATTTAGTTCTATCTGTATTGATTTTTTGTTGAAGCAACATCTTAATTAAATTTTTTCCTTATAATTCAAGTTTTCTAGTAAGAAAAGAAAACAATAATATGTACTTAATCAAAATTTTGAGTTACACATTTATTTACTTCAAGTAAATTTCTTATTACAATCTAAGAATTCAACTCAAATTATGTAGACACCTAAAATTGTCTGTGTGTCACACATTCATATTCACCTAATTAACATCATTTTCTTCAATATCTCCTAATTCCTCATTTTAATTAAATAATTTCTAATTACTTGATTAAATTCCCTAAGTTATTCTATTAATTGAATAATTGATATTATTTGATCAATTCATCAAATTTCCCTCTTTCCTCATTTATTAAATAATCTTGAATTATTTAATTAAATCTTAATTTCCTCTCACCTCACAATTAAATAATTTATTTAATTATTTAATTACTAATTTTCCCCCAACTTACACAAAGCATATTCTATTTTCAAAAGGGAATATTCCTTTTTCAAAATATATTCCCTCCTAAAATATTTCAAACTAAATTTCCTTGAATTAAGGGGATATTTTGAGTTAACTAAATCTCTCATTAATTTTCCATCCTTGATCTCCTTGATCTAATAATTTGAACCATTGATCCTCATCTTCAATCTTCATGGTTGATCAAATATCTCCATTTCTATAAAATAAGCCATCACCTTCATAAAAATCATTCACAATTCTCATAAGGAATTCATGATCTTTTTGAGAGCATTCTTGAGCATTTGAGCATCATAATTGTGAGTCAAGATTATCATCAAAGCTTTTGCAACATGGGTTATGCACTATTTGAGCAATCCACATCCTAAATTGGTATAATTCCACAATGGAATTATAGGTTTGCATTGTCTTGTATCTTTGTTTGAATTGAATTGTTAATTTTGTTTTGTTATCTTTCAAGCATTGTATTCTAATTTCATTGAGTATGGGTGTAATTGATCTTTCTTTCATGGGTTTTTAGTGTTTTTTTACTCTAATTGATTTGATTATTCTTTTTAACCATTTCCCATTATTCCCCTATGAAATATTCAAATTCCTTTAGTTCCCTTTAAATTCGTAATGTTAGGATGTACATAAAAGCACTCCTATAACACCTCTCTACCCATAATCAATGTATTGCATTCAAACCCAAATGGTATGTCATGAACAATAGATGGTTTATGAAGCATTAGTTTCTTTACATGGATTTTTTTGATTATTTTATTTTGTTAATTTTAACTTGATGCATACCTAATGCCAATGTCCCAAAATGAGAAATCCATATATCATTGCTTTGAGAGGAGCAGTTTTACCTTCTTATTTGGTTAGATTTCTATCTCTTCTCTTCTTTCCACCTTGTTTCCTTTCTTAGACCATTCTATTTTAAAATAATGGGAATACAAATTAGTTAAATCAAGTTGCATATTTGTAGACATGTAAAATTGACCTAACACCTATCACACACCCTAAACAACATCAAACAACATCAAATAACATCGAACAACATTGAACAACACCAAACAACATCAAATAGTATCCAAAACCCTAATTTCCTCTATTAATTGAATAATATAACATTATTTAATTAATTCACTTTTTCATCATTTTTTGACTAATTAAATAAATTTTATTTATTTAATAAAGTCTTGAAAACCCTTATTTTGCTATTAATTGAATAAAACAACATTATTTAATTAATTTGTGTTTCAACAATTTTGACCAATTAAATAAATTACATTTATTTAATGAAGTCCTAATCTCACTCTATTTCATCCTGATTGATTAAATAACATCAAACATTTAATTACGTCACTAAAACACCTTATTCCCCTAAGTTAATTGAATTATTAAATCATAATAATTTAATTATGACACTTTCCCTCCAAAATCTGAATAATTAAATCAAACTATTCAAATCATTTATCAAAAATCAAATCAAACTAATGCAAATTTGTTTGCAAAAGTCAAACTTGATTTGCACAGTCAACTCCAAAAAATAATTAATTAATTAAATCAATTAATCAATTATCCTCACCCACTTTCTGATTGAGCAAATTATGATTGTTGACTGAGCCATCTAATTTGTTGACTAATCAATCTATTTCCTGACTAATCAATCTTTCTCCTGACTGATCAATCTAAATCCTGATTGATCAATCTAAATCATGACTAATCAATCTATTCCTGATTGATCAATCAATTTGCACAATCTATTCATGCCTATTTCCTCTCAACACCTTTCGACCGTTGATCTTGATTCAACATTGTTGAATCCTAATCGTCCATTTTGAATCTCATTTTCTATATAACAAACCTCTTTCCTCACAAAAAAAGGATCGAGGAATCAATATACCTTATGCAATGAAGTAATGTCAAGATCACCATTGATAGAGCTTCAACCTTTCTTCGATCAACCAACACGCATTATTCATCAAAGCTTTGCACACAAACTATGGAGGCTTCGTAGTGATTCGAACAATCCAACATCAGGCGAACACACTCCGATATGGGATGGTAACACTTTGATTTTGTTTGCATTCATTTTGGTAATCATAGGATTCCTTAATGTGTTTTCAATAAGCTTAGTTTCATTTCGTATGTGTAGGATTAAATCTAGATTTATGTTCTTGATCTTAGCTTAGTTTCTAATTTCATTTACATTTTATCTTGTTTGCATCTAATGATTTTCCCCCCTCACACATTCTTGACATGCTCGATGGGACCCTTGTCCCATACACTAATGTTTCTATGAGCCATTTTTGAAGTTGTAGGTCCCAAAATTGCATTTGAAGAGGTTTTCACGCACTGTCCTAGAAAATTTTGCAATTGCCTGTCAAGAAAACTGCGCACTTGACTTTGAAAACTGAGCATCTAACACTAAGAACTGCGCATTTGAAATTTTTCTGAGCATTTGATTCTAACAGGGGCGCACTTGCTCTAAACATGAGAATTTGAATGATGACAGGGGCACACTTGCTCTAAAACTTGAGCATTTGATTTTGACAGGGGCGCATTTGACTGTGATTTCTGAACATTTTCTCTAACAGACCTGTGCATGGGATCTGCACTTTTGTAATTGATTTTTTTTCTAATGTATGCCTATTTTTGAATGTATAACATGTGCTAATGTGTTTGTATGTAGGGTTTGAAAGACATTAACTTGTTTTTTGTAGGGAAGACAAACAGTCAAAGCACTCCAGATCTACAAATTTTTTTTATTAAAGTTAGGAATATTTGTTTTGTTGCATAAAAATAAAAAATAAACTACATTGTTAGTGCTCTTAAAATGAACTATTTCATGCTTTCTTAAAATATGAACTTTCATTTGGTGCTTTAAAAAGAACAAGACAAACACACACTTCGTTTTGGTGTTACTAAAAATTGAACCATTTCAAGCTTTCTTAAAATAGGAACTCTTATTTGGTTCTTTAAAAAGAACAACACAAATGAAAATTTCATTTTGGTGCTCTTAAAAATGAACCACTTCAAGTTTTCCTAAGCTAAGAATTGTCATTTTGGTGCGTAAAAAGAACAAAACATTTCAATTAAGGTACTCTAAAAATGAACTCTTTCCAAGTTTTCATAATTAGGAACTTTGATTTTGGTGCATAATAAGAACAAATTCAAAACGATTTCCTTTTGTTGACGCACACTCGTTTTTACTTTTGTTGACCAAATTAAGACTAGGATTGATTTCTTAGAAACACTCAGATTTGGGCTTAAAAATGAACAGATTATTCTTTTTGTCTTGCACTATTGCTATCTTAAGTGATTGATATCCAAAATACTTCATATTGGTGCAATTAAAAAGAATCATTTTTATGCTTTTCACACATTTATCTTGGGGATAGCACCGCTTGAGGTGCTTAAAAAGAATCAAATTACTATGAATTGTATTCCGTACATTCAGTGATTGGAAAGCTAAGTGTTTTGTCTTCTCCCCTTGCACCTTTTGGCAATATTGGGTAAGCAAAAAAAAACATTTTGAGCTTCACATTTTTATTTTCAAATTTTACCTTAAAGAGTGGGATTGCTTTGAGACACATCCCGCACTGGAGAACTCATTGCAAGGTCTCGAAGCATGTTTACTAGCGGGCTATATCAAAGGTTGTGAAATTGTAAGAAAGTAGCTTCAAGCCATGCTGACAATAGACTGCATCTAATCCCATGCCTTAAGTGGAATGAGAATGGTTAAAGAACCTTAAGTGGCCAGTGGGTGAGTGTCAGATTTCCGCGTTCACAATTACGACTAAGAGCCAAAAGTTTGTCGAAGCTACCCTATTATCCAAAAACATTCTTTGAAAGTGGTGCATCAGAATTTACTTTCAAGAAGTTACTTGCCAAGTATGACTACAGGCTCACGCCATAAGTGGTATGTAAAATCGTCTCTTCGGAGCATGAGGCAAGCCTACCTAAAAGAATGGTTTCTATCCACTAGGGTTGTAATTGCTTGTTTATGTTAAACTTTCCAAATACATTCAAAACAATCTTGACATCAAATTTTGTGCTTGATTTAAAAAGTGCACATCCAAACAAACACTGAACATGATGGTTGAATCACAAACCCTTTGACTTAGTGTACACTTTTAAAAGAAGCCCTATGTTTGCACTCCTTGAAAGGATTTTTCCTTAAAGGTTTCTGACCATTCAGGCTTTTATTATAGGCTACATTGATCAAAGTAAACATTTGGGAACTATGGCTTCAGTGTCGTGATTTCACAACTTAAGCTATAGACATGAAGGTCACACAAATCCATGCTTTCTAAGTTAGTCCAAGTGTTGTTGTATCACTTGCCATACTTCAAATGCAGAGAAATTGAGAGAAACTGCCTTTGCACAAAATTCCAATGCAAGTTGTCATAGTTTCTGAGCAGTTGCCAAAAAATTCATTGCATTTGCACAAAATTCTAGTGCAGTTGTCATAGTTTCTGACAGTTTCCAAATTTCATTGCATTTTCTCTTTGTCCCAGAAAATCCACTAATGAAAATTAGTTGCATTTGACAAAACTTGAGCACTTGCTACGAGACCCATGCACTTGCTTTTATTTTCTTGCATTTGATTCTAAGAAACTGGCGCACCACTAAGATGCTTGCATTTTCCAAAAAGATGCTCACTTTTTCCTAAGAAAACATTGCATTTGACATAAACAAACAACAATTGCACTTTCCATTCCATCTCACACTTGCTTCTCTGAAATTTGAGCATTTGACATATTTTTGGCCACACTTGATAAATCTGGCCACTTTTTCTCACAGTCTTGTGCATTTTGCTCAGAAAATAGTGCTATTTCTTTATCATGTTGACACTTGGGGAAAACAAACCAAAGTTTCTTATAGGATTATTGTTAGAACAAAACAATTGGAAAACCCAGATAAATCATATAGTCCCTCATTCATTATTTCCATCCTACTTATTAGAAATCAAAATCAAACAAACCACTAGGATCATTCCTTCACTCAGATGTCTATGATATCAACAATTACTTGGAACTTGTAGATAGTTCAAGTAAGCTTTTCCGCAACATATCCTCTAAACAAGGAAGTGAAATATTGACCCTAGTCCTTCAACATTTTTTATTTATGAAAAGTAGCACCATTCCAAAACAACACTCAAACCTTAGGGTCTTGAGCTTCATAGAAACCATCTCAAAACCATTACACTTTATGACCATCTGGCGATCAACTACTTTGATTCAACAACCGAACCTTACACCAACAATCATACAACCACACTTCAAACTGATTGAAGGAGAACACACATATATCATTAGCAGTTTAAGGAGCTTTATCTTTGAGACAAAAGAAACACCCAACCAGTGGAGAAACACAACACAAATCTTAGACGAGGAAAAAGAGAAACTAGTCTGGAAAAAGAAAAATCCTTAGGTAGAAATCCATATTACGACTTTCAAAGAACCACCTACAATTTTTTTTTTGCCAAAGGGTTCATTCAGAGAAGGTATGGTGTCTGCCAAAATACACTAGAATTTTTCTATCTACATTTTGCACCAATAGGACAAATCTTTCCTAAAGACTAGGAGTTACGAAAATGTTGGCAAAAGCTTGACAGTTGTTTATGACAACTAGAAGATCACAACATAGGAAGAACATGGAAGTGAACAAGAACAATGCCAGTATCCCACCAAAAAACACCACAAAAAGCAGAAGAGACTCATGAGGATATAAACCAAGTGACCTTATGATAGAGTATTGAGTATCAAAATATCCCCAAAACATGTTGATCTATTACCCAAATTACTCTTATCAAGGGTCACAACATCAAATAGGGCAACAACATGATGGGTTTCAAAATCATCATCAAAGAATAAGTCTAGAACATCAAATTTCCCTAAACAAAATTGAGAGAGATCTTGAGGAAACTAAACAAAATCAAAATCTAACTTATCACCAATGCCATGTGCAAAGTTGAAACATTACATATCCACAACAAATGGACATCATTCCACAAACACCTCAATATCCACATCACCCACACTTCCAATATCCGTAGTATCAAGAAGTTCCACAACACCAAGGTGTACCTCAAGTGCAATATCAAAAGGTACCTCAAACAGAGTATCAAGGAGTTCCACAAAATCAAGAGAAAAATAATTGAGAATAGCCACAAAGGAAAAAATACCAAACAAGAAGGAAATTAACCCCTTTGGGAGAGACTTTAGAGGTAATCATGCACAAACTAGTACAACAAGAACTTATCAAAATCAACGAAAGTATAACTTATGGTGAACCAAACTTTAAAATCCCTTGGTATAACAAGTATGAACGATGTGAGTTCCACAAAATCAAGGGTCACCCAACGAACATATGTGCTACACTCAAACATCTCATCCAAGACCTTATTGATCAAGGAGAAATAGCTATTAACATTCAAGGGCCATCTACCAATGACAACAATGACAAGGTCTCAACCTCAAAAGTTGAAAACAACGATCAAGAGCTATCTATCATTGATCGCATTGATAATTTCTCTACATCATCTAGTGAGCAAGAGAAAATAAATCAAGAATTTAATCCCAAGAATGATCAAACTCAATCACCCAATTCTAGCAATGATTCAATCCAAGATGTATTGACATCGTCTAACACCATGCTAGTACATATGGATGATCAAGAGACTCTTAATACAACACCTATACCCAATGCAAAAAATCTAAGCCAAGAGCTATCACCCATATGTCCACATTTTGAGGAAAATCCAAGGATCCTTTACAAGCAATCCCTTCTTTTAAATTGATCCATATTAAGAATGTGATCCAAAGCATATCAAAGATAATACCACACAAAGTCAAGATCAAGAATCCTTATCATCAAAATATTGCAATGACTTGGTAGATATCATTAAACATATCTAAAATTTATCAAGAAGAAGCAGAAGCATTAAGATCATAAACATCCTCCAAGCAGATTGAAGCCATTAAACATAAAAATATGGAGCACAATATCTTGAAATCAGCAAAGATAATGGAAAATATTGAGGAGAAAAGTAGCGTGTTTACAACAATCAAAGAAGCATCGATATATCTTGAAGAACCATTAAAATTTGATATTTCACAAGATCAAATTGAAAATATCAATCAAGAAGTTATTCATCATATGAAGGATTCTACCAATGAAAAAGATATCACATTTGAAGATCCACAACAAAGCAGAGAAGGATCAACACCTTGTTTCCAAGGTAAGACATATCCCATGACAAATAAATTTTTTCAACAAATGCATTATCAAGACAAAATATTAGGCCTACATGAACAGGGTATCCTAGCACCAATGCAGATTATGGGCAATCCTAAGCATCAAGGTCTTGGTTATTCAACAATTAAGGGATCTAAACATATCAAGGATACCTCTATAATATTGGAGTCAACTTTAACTAATGCAAGCATCAACATAAAGAGCATGAAGAGTCCTCATGATGAAATTGCTACCAATGCTACAATTAGCCATGCCATGAATTGTCATCCACAGATATTTCAACCCTCTAATTGGGACCAACAACAAGAGAAAAAGCTATACCCAAGAACGAAACAAGTCATTAAATAAAAAGAATTAGTAAAACAAAATGGACAAGAAAATTTTAAATGTATACAAAAGAAAAAGCAAGAAAATCATCCCTATCAAACTCCATTAGTTAAATAAACTATGGGGAAAAATAAAAAAGGGAAGTTCATCCATCAAAAATGTCTGGAAATGCAAAAGAAAGCTTCAAGAGTGACCTACAAGGTATATCAAGACGTTGGTCCCAATCGAATCTCCATATCCACCCATTATTGCTCATCATCCCAAGTTTGGAAAATAAAATGTTCCAAACTACCAACCAATCCATCTAAATCTCATATCCCTCAATGGATTTTTCCATCCATGATATCCAAATCTCACATTGACCATGTGTTGGTAGCAACTCTTTATCATAAGGATTCTACGGGCACTCGATTCTATGGGCAGTCTCTCGGGATGTGCATATCAAGGTAAGGTTAACTTCAGTATTGACAAGGAAGATAAGAATTATTAGGGGTTACATTCAAGCACCCGCATCTTAGCAAAAAAAATACTCCAAGAAAGATATCGTTGGCACGTCATGACAACAACAACAACCACATTAGCACCAACAACATTTACATCAACACCACTAGGTGGTTCAACATGAGCAAAAAATTGTCACCGTAATGAAGAACTTGGTAAATAGGCGACTTGTGTGACATCAAAAATTAATAAAAAAACAAGAAAAACATCAATAAAATAGTCAAGAAAAAATCCATCCTCCAGTGAAAACCACTATGGTGGTGCTTTAGACAAGTACCATGATGAAAACCCGACAAAAAAGTGTCGTGTAGAATCAAGCATCTATGTGCACCATTTCAGGAGGAAGCATCTTAGCTGATCCATAATAAATCCAATCCATTTTATCCCAATCCAACGTATACTGATCTTGGAAAATGTTTGATGAACACTTTACACTTGCTTATGAAAAACATCTTGACATGGGTCATTATCATTGATCCTATCCTACCCAACATTATCTAATCCATGAGGCATTTCCCAAAGGGGCATACTCTATCCAAACATGTTATCCTATCACAAGCTAATCCATCACCTACATTACTAGACATTGGGGGAAAGTACTTACATCTTGATTTAGAATAAATCTTGATCTATGTCTTCTAGCTCACATTGTGATCTAGGCATTGTCCAAACAACAAGGTGTGCCACATGGTACCCTTCCCAATTCGTCCCAACAACAAGGTATACCACCAATGCACTATTAGGGTAACCTTAGAAATAGTTCACCCCATCAACAAGGTGTACCACCAAGCACTACCAAGGTAACCTTCAAAGATACCAAAAATGTGGATTATTCCTTCACTCAAAATTTCTAAGATATCAACAGTTGCTTGAACCCCACAGCTAGTTCAAGTAAGATTTTTCGCAACATATCCTCTAGAAAAACAAAGTGAAATATCAATCCAAGTTTTCAATATCTTATCACTACTAGGGTAACCTTCAAAACAGTTCATCCCAACAACAAGGTGTACCACCAACGCACTACCAAGGTAACCTTCAAAGATACCAACAATGTGGATTATTCCTTCACTCAAAAATTCTAAGATATCAACAGTTGCTTGAACCTCATGGCTAGTTCAAGTAAGCTTTTCTGCAACATATCCTCTAGAAAAAAAGTGAAATATCAATCCAAGTTTTCAGTATCTTATACCCTAGGCAAAAGGGTAAAAATCCAAAAAAATGGAAAAAAGATAAAAACTACAAAAAAATCAAAAAGTAAGAAAAATAGTAAAGAGAAATAAAATGTTCTTTGAGTGAAAACCAGTTTGTGGTACTCACAGAATAGGTACCGTAGTGAAAACTTGGCAAACAGGCGCTATGTTTGAATAGGACCCGCATCATTATCTATCGATACCATCCACAACATTAACCCATCCATTTCATAATAAAACAGTGTATGGCTTGTCACTGATTAAGGAAAGTAGTCTTGTCTACAATTGCAGGAAATTTCCCAAAGCTGGTCATGGATTAGATCCTTGGGTATCCCAACATGGTCAAAATAGCGAAAATAAAAAACATCTAGAAAACAAAAAAAGTCAAAAACATTGGAAAAACATCAAAAACAAAACAACATCGTTGGATTATTCCTTCACTCAAATAGTCTAAGAAATCAACATTTGCTTGAACCTCACAGCTAGTTCAAGCAGATTTCCCGCAACATATCCTCTAGACATAGAAGTGGAATATCAATCCAAGTTATCAATGTTGTTTATCCAAAAAAAAATTATGCTTTGAGTCAAATGGTCAAACTACGTGGTCTCTACGTGTACAATGTAGGAAAGGCTTAACAACCCTCGAGACCCTAGGTCAGTCCCCTTAGGTTTCTATCATTCTTTATTTCAACTTAGTAAAAAATACAAAATCCAAAAATAGTCAAAAAATACAAAATCCAAAAACATTCATAAAATAGAAAAGGTCAAAAACATTCAAAACAAACCAACGAAATACAAGCCTCTACATGTACACTATAGGAAAGGATTATCTTTGATGAGCCCTCGAGGCCCTAGGTTATTCCCCTAAAAACAACAAAAAAACATCATAAAACACTCAAAAAATAAAAAGACCTATCATGTCATCAAAATCCGCAATAAAGCTCCTCATCCATAATAAACAAATCATCGCACTCACCCTCTAACAAAACAAACAAACAAACAAAGCCAACATCAAAATCTAGAAATTTCAAGCAAAAAAATCACAAAGATTTGATTACAAACAACGAGAACAATGCCAAAATATCAACATATTTTTTGACAACATACCAACAACATCCTGAGATATGACTTAACGGATCCGTTCCTATGATAGACATGATCAACACTGGATAATAGCCCCACCCCAAACAGATATGGCAAGTGATACAACATAATTGTTTTTATCTTTTTATAGTCTTATCTTTTCAATTTATTTTATTGACTCATTCCCAGGATCTCTTGAGGATGTCCTTAAGGATTTAGAGAAGAAGGAACGGGGGAAATTGAGCATCATTTTAGTTTGTTGTTTGTTGGATATTTTTGTTATACTACCATGACAAATACTTGCTTTGTTCTATGTGTGGAAGTTTTTTTGACGCATTTCATGTAGTAGTGGCATGTTAGGTTCTTAATACCTCTTGTGTTACTAGTCCAACAAGTTTTAAAGCTTCTCACCCATACACTCTAACATGGTTTCTGGATGTCTAGTATGAGCAAGAATACTCCTCGTTTGTAGAGTCAAAGTCCACACAATGGATAAAAAGTCACCTTGGTCATTAATACCTTGGTGCATTGTATTTGTTTGCTACATCAAACAAGATTGTTCAAAATTGTGAAGTCTCAAAGCAAAGTGAAAGCAACATCATCAACAACTAACAAACATCAAATTTCTATCCATCATCAAATATTTCTTCTAACTAACATCCATCTTGCATCCACAATGTCGTCAGTACATATCATGATGATAATAAACCAATAAAAGACATCAGGTATCATGTATGGGGCATACATCCATCACATATCAACATCATATATCAAAATGATATATCAATTATCCGTAATAAAAAACATCATATGAAGCAAAGTATGATTCATCCATCCACATCATCATGCATAATCATCCATGATCATCACATAACACAAAATAAAGTTGAATCAAAGAAGGTATATCTCATATATATCATCATCAAAAAAGGGAGAATGTCATAGTACATCATCATCAGTGAAACAAAGTGTGATAGGATAATACAAAATGATACATATATACGAGGCCTCGACTAGGCCGATGAATATATATACAAAAATAATGTCTGCAATATGTCTTCGAACAACAACATAATAAAGATCAAGTACACTGCCCAACAAAAAGGGAAAAAACTCTATAGACTAGGCTGCAAACCACCATCTAGATCTGGCTATCTAATAGAATGACCACCTACAATCATGTTAACTCACGATGTTAGGGTTTCACTCTAAACATGTAAAATGACACAAAAACAATGAGAAACGACACTTGCGGTTCCAAAATAGGCAAAAGCTAACAACATTTAGCAAAGGCTAGCAAGATTTGTCAAATGCAAATGTTCAAAGCAAATGCTACTTGCAAATGCAAGGGTTTAAGTCAAATGCAAAGGTTCAGACCAAATTCTACTTGCAAATGCAAGGGTTTCAATCAAATGCAAAGGTTCAAAGCAAATGCTACTTGCAAATGCAAGAGTTTAAGTCAAATGCAAGGATTCAAAGCAAATGCTACTTGCAAATGCAAGAGTTTAAGTCAAAAGTGAGGTTCTAAAGCAAGGGCGAGGTTTTAGAGCAAGAGTAAGCAAATAAAATGCAAGGTTCTAGAGCAAGTGCAAAGATCTAAAGCAAATGCAAGGAAACAGTCTAAACAACAAACAAATGCAAGGATCTAGAGCAAGGGCAAGGATTTAGAGCAACTACTACTTGCAGATGCTAGGGTTTAGAGCAAAGGTGAGGACCTTAAGAAAGTGTGAGGTTTTATGTCAAGAGCGAGCTTCTTGACCTAGAAAATGCAAGAAAAATGATGCAAATACACTAAAATCATGAAAACTTCACTATTAACTGGTAATCAAGACTTTTTTTACCCTATCTTCAAACAACCACATCTTGGTTATACAAAAGTATTTTTCCAGTGTTTTTTTTTTTTTTAAATGGGGTAGAATTTCATGATCTTTGCAATGGTATAGGTGGTTTTCAGTTTTTGTACAGTTAAATTTTCCATTGGTGTCATGAGCTTGACTTCAAACCTGAATTTTTCAGCGAACCTCTCTAGGGGGCAGCACAAAGTCCTACCATCATTCTGTTGACTGTTGGGGCATAGTAGAGCACAATTTTTTTTCAAAAACTTGATCTTAAAAATAGAATCTTTGAAACAAAGCAACCAATACTTTGTATCAAAGAGGGGAAAAATGTAGACATGTAAAATTGATCTAACACCTATCACACACCCTAAACAACATCGAATAGCATTGAACAACACCAATCAACATCAAATAGCATCCAAAACCCTAATTTCCTCTATTAATTGAATAATATAACATTATTTAATTAATTCAATTTTCATCATTTTTTGACTAATTAAATAAATTTCATTTATTTAATAAATTCTTGAAAACCCCATTTCTGCTATTAATTGAATAAAACAACATTATTTAATTAATTCACGTTTCATCAATTTCGACCAATTAAATAAATTACATTTATTTAATGAAGTCCTAATCTCACTTTATTTCATTCTGATTGATTAAATAACATCGATATTTAATTACATCACTAAAATACCTTATTCCCCTAAGTTAATTGAATTATTAAATCATAATAGTTTAATTACGACACTTTCCCTTCAAAATTTGAATAATTAAATCATTTATAATCATTTATCTAATTTCAAATCAAACTAATGCAACTTTGTTTGCAAAAGTCAAACTTGATTTGCACGTTCAACACCAAAAAGGAAATAATTAATTAAATAAATTAATCAATTATCCTCACCAACTTTTTGATTGAGAAAATTACAATTACTAACTGAGCCATCTAATTTACTGACTAATTAATCTATTTCCTGACTAATCAATCTATCTCCTGATTGATCAATCTAAATCCTGACCGATCAATCTAAATCATGGCTAATGAATCTATTCCTGATTGATCAATCAATTTGCACAATCTATTCATGTCTATTTCCTCTCAACACCTTTCGATCGTTGATCTTAATCCAACATTGTTGAATCCTAATTGTCCATTTCGAATCTCATTTTCTATGTAACAAACCTCTTTCCTCATAAAAAAAAGATTGAAGAATCAATATACCTTATGCAACGAAGTACTTGTCATGATCACCATTGATAGAGCTTCAACCTTTCTTCGATCAACCAACATGCATCATTCATCAAAGCTTTGCACACGAACTATGGAGGCTTCGCAGTGATTCGAACAATCCAACATTAGGAAAACACACTCCGATATGGGATGGTAACACTTTGCTTTTGTTTGTATTCAATTTTGTAATCATATGATTCCTTAATGTGTTTTCAATAAGCCTAGTTTCATTTCGTATGTGTAGGATTAAATCTAGATTCATGTTCTTGATCTTAGCTTAGATTCTAATTTCATTTACATTTTATCGTGTTTGCATCTAACAATTTTCCCCCTCACACAATATTAAGTTAAATTTATTTTATCTAGTTAATCATCTTCCCATTCTTTGCATTTGAAAAATTGCACGTCATAGTAAGGTCAAGGTCTAGTTTCTAAACCCAACACTCTAATACCATATATAATGACGATCATTATTTAATACCCATCACTTTATCTTATAATATATTCACTCAACTAAGTGAAATTTAATATTTCATGATTAATCAACTTAATCTACTAGATACTCAAGAAAATAAATATATCCCAACATGCTCTTTTATTAATACAATATAGAAAAAATATATTTTGTCTAGAAACTTGACTTATGAGGATCAAAAAATCTTGAGTGAGACACTAAAACATTACATTTCCCTACTGAAAGTGTACCAAGGTATTTATCAAACATGATAATAAGAAATTTATATGACTTGTGTCTTGCCCTAGAATTCAACCTAAAGCCTCAAAAAGACAAGAGAAAAATTCATATGAGATTTCTTCTAAATACTGTTGATGGGTGTTTTTGCACTTCTCAACACATAGAACACAAGTGTCCTATCTCTCTTGAAAGGTAATTGTGTGCAAACAAATTTCAGAAAATACCCCAAGGTCTCTCAGATGTCAGGTCATGACGGTGCATAAACAACTCAGTTGATGATGTGTGATTCACTGGTAATCACAAGGGGCCTTTATGGTTCACAAAGCTGGAATTTACAGGTCTATAATTAAGTTTTAGAGATCTGGAAATGGATATGTTGTAGCAGTAAATCTTAAAACAATAGTTTGAAACTTACTTTTTTCATCAGATATAACATTATTGTGATGCTGGAACTTTAAGTTTAACTCAGATTTTAAAAGAAATGTCAAAATATTTAAGGTTTAGAGAGTTATTCTAATTCTAATAACTATGAAAAATAACAATAATGGAAAATATTACAGTAGATAGACTTCCCAAACCAAGTTTTGCTTAACCAAGAATGTCCTAAAGTGTCACAAAACTAGTGCCATCTTCTAAGGTTAACTTCAAATTTTCAGACTATAACATGGATACATAAAGCATGCACATACACAGTTGAACTTAAGTGCAATAAATGAATGAGCTCAAACTAGCTTTACATATTAATCTATCATCAATAGAACACCAAAAGCATGAGCTAGAAGTGCATCAAATACTCTAACACAAACACCATTAAAGCTATTTAGAAAACTAACAAACTAGAGATAAAACTAAAATGCAGATAAACCAAACTGAAATAAACTATGGAGGTTGAATCATGCACACATTAAGAGAAAACTCAAAGAAAACACCCAACTTCAATGTTTTCTTATATATTGCTTCAAAATGTCTTTATACAACAACTCATCTCTCCCTTTGAAAATGAGAGGATGCCCCTATTTATAGTTTTCCAAAACCAAAATGAATGACCAAGATTGAATTGCAATGAATGGCCCAGATTTACTACAGCTTAGGGTTTTCACAATGTCCAATACAAATACAATATTTCTCAATATAAAATTGGTAGTTGCTTTGTCTTTTAGTCTATTTTGTCCTGTAGCTTATTTTGTCTTTTAGCTAATTTTGTCTTGTAGCTGGAAACTATAAGTATTTATCCACTATTATAACATTTATAGCCTCCTTTTGCACTAGAGCATATTGGAAAAATTTCTTCATAACTGCCAAGAGCTTGGCATGCTCTGGGAAGTTGGACTTGCTGATATTGTAGGTGATCATTCTGAATTCTTCCATTAATTCTACATGTTGTTTCATGCACGTAGATCTCACCTGAATGATTTGTTCTAATCGAGTGAAGGCTCGTACAACAAATTCCATAAAGTTCATAGACAAAGTGTCACTAGTTCCCTGCTCCATTTTCTTTTGGAATTCACGCTTTACCAATTCGCCATTCGATTCCTGAGCTGGCATTTTAGCTCCAGCTAGCATTCTAGGATCTCATCACATTCAAACAAATTGTCAAGGATGCAGGCGAAAATAGTATCTAACTCACTTATTGACTTTTCCAAAACTCCTTTTCTGAACTCAAAATTGAACAACCAAGCCTCAAGCAGCCAGTGATCCTCTTTTGGTAGAGCCAATTCCTACTCCCAAACCTCTACAAATTGCTTCAGGATGCATTTTAGCTTGGGGCATGTTAGATTGTACAAAGTAGGAAAGTCTTTATAAGCCTCCACCTCTTTTGTAATTTCCTCCTTCAGAATTAAGAAATGATTGTGCATTTTAACCCCATAGCGAATGGCCTTGTTGCCCACGTCGATCACCCTCTGGAGCCAGTCTAACGTAGACTTGGTCCAAGTTTTCATCTTTTCCATTTTGTTGATTTCCTCCTTGGAAAAAATTGTGTGTACCAATGATTTTGTTGGGATTTCTTCCCCAAAAGTGGCCCATTGTTGAATGAAGGTTGTCAATTCTACTACTTGTGCCTTCAATTCCTCCTTTTAGCTTGATCCTCATCCATTTGGTTGAGAATGCTAGTGATAGATCCTTGGAACTCATCGATTTTCTATGCTCAGGAAGCAAGGCCTAGATTGATAGCTGTTACTTGATAATCCCTGGCTTGGATAGTCTCTGCATTGTTGTCCGTCGCTGGAGTTGCAAGATACAAGAGTTTGATGCATTCATGGTGATATGTGATTTGATCTTCGAATTCTTCTTTCCCTGATTCTTGAGTTGGAAATGGGCTAATATGGCCTCCAAGCGATCCTTTGGGTCTTGAAGCACTGGAGCCTTAATTTTCAATTGTTGCTCTAGCCATGAGGGGATTTTTGTTTTTTGATCAAGAGATGTAGTGTTGAATTCATCTTCCATATCTTCTCGATCCTTTGGAAGCTCTTCCTCCCTATTCCCAAGAGCATCTTCAATGTTCTTTTCTTCGTCCCATCCTTCCTCTTATATTATGGCTTTTCCTTTATCAATCTCAATTTCTTGCTCTTTGAGAAGGTTCCACAGTTCTTTGTTCAATATTTCCTTCCAATGCTAGATCCTTATTTACATCATGCTCATTCTCAAATTCTCAAGTGAGCGGAACTTTCTTCTTGCTAGTACTCTCCTTTTCTTGATCTTCTTCTTCCTCCAGATGCATTTCTTCATCTTGTGGGCCCTCATCTTGGCCGACTTCTCTAAGTTCATCATCTTTTTTAGCATTCCCTTTCTACATAACGTTGACCTCCAAGTCATTCTTTTCCTCCTCAGAGTGGTGCTCTTCTGAACTTGCCTCTTTGTCATCGTGCTCCTTATTTTTTTCATATTCCTGCTCCTTGTCGGATGTTTCTACATCATAATATTTGTCAAATCCACTTAAATTTCCATCTTTGGGTGTTTGTTGCCCCTCTTCTTCTAAAGCAACCTCATCGATATCAACAATTTTCAATCCTAGATCAACATGCTCATAGTAGTCATCATGGTCTGAGTCTATAGGCTCTTCATTTATTAAGCTATTCTTCACTCCTTTCCATTTCTTCACATATTTGTATTGTCACCTCCATTTTTGGTGGCTCAGTAGGAGGTGGAGGGATAGGTAGTGAAGTAGCAAGTTGGGCCATGAAGTGTTTAGCATCAGGAGTCAAAATAGTCTTTGAGAATTGGAGAGATATGTTTTGCAAATAAGCAACAAAGGTTTTGGGTAATGAAATGGGTGCTATAGGGATAGTAGGAATAGAAGGTGGTAAGGTGGAGAAAGTAGGCAATGGAGGTTGGAGCAAAGAAGACAATAAAGGAGACAAGGTCGAGGAAGAGGAATCAACCACAACCACGGGAGTAGTCAGAGAAGCAGAAGTGAGGTGGACGAAGATGTCCATAGAAAGCAAAGACGACATGGGTAGTGGGGCTAGAGTGGAAGGAGATGGTGCAACGATAGTAGACGGAAGTGGGGAAGTGGATGGTGGAGGTGACTGTGGCCTTGCTTCCTCCTTCGGAGGCGAGGAATCTTCTTGTATATTTGGCATGTAAGGAATGAAGGTTCCTATTTTCTTGGCTTTCTTGGGTTTCCCTTGCCCTTCCACCACCTTTCGGGAGTAAATATTTTGCATAGGATATCACTCTGGTGCATCCTTTCTTTTATTTTATCGGGTGACTGGTGGAGACTTTGGAGCTTCTCTCAAAGAACCTACACCAGTACCACTTTTTGTTTCACTCTCAATATCATCTTCTAGCTCCCTATATGTCAATTCAACGCCCTGTTATTGCAATTGAGCTACTTGGATATCTAACCATCTCTTGGTCTGTTGCCCTATCGGGTGTGTGATTATATCTAAATCTGCAACTTCTGGCTCAGTCCAGTCAATTACTGACAAGGGCACCTTGGCAACAACATTGTATCCTTCATCAAGAGTATTATCGTCATTGACCACTTGGCCAAGAACCAAAAAAAAATCAATGGATTTTATAAATTTTGTTGTCATTCTCATATAATGTCGTCTTCAAACCTCATGATCATCATTACAGTTCACCCAAAAGTCTTCAATATGGGCCTTGTGAGCATGTTGCCTCCCAATCTGTTTCTTCAATTTTCCCAAAGGTTCCAGGCCTCCTCGCTCTATATGTAATTCAAGGTTATACTCTACAATTTCTTTTTCTGAATTCTCCACATAAGGGGCAGCGAGTCACAAATACATTCCTTGACTAAAAATGATAGGGTACAAGACCCCAACATAGTGTGCCTCCCAATTTGTTTCTTGGCAATTTTCCCAAAGGAATTTAGGGAATATAATAAACCAATACCCTACAAAATTCTTAAGAGCCACATGACTTTCAAGTGTATCTTGCAACAATGAATGGGAAGTCTACAATTGTCTAGTAAGCTCTAACAAGATTATTCTGTCACTGGGGTACCTTGGCAAATGATATGGGAACCCCGAGAATCCCCTAGCCCTTATGTAAGTGAATTTAGGGAACTGAATAAACCAATACCCAAAATTCTTGACCAATGCTTTCGTGTAGTGGGACAACCTTCTACTGTAATCATTTGATAGTGTTTGCACAATGTGCATGATGAATGCAACATTTACCTGCTTGTAATCCTTCTTGTAGTTCTTATATTGCAATTATGGGTAATAATCATAGATGGGTGTTTGACCCTTCTTTGTTCCCAACTCACCGACACAAGTCAACCCCTTGTAGAAAAAATTAACTGCCAAAAGATATATAGCATAAGAAGTCATATAGAACTCCTTAGTTTTCTTTACTGCAACAAACTGATTGTGGATGTTGTCACTTATCATCTTGGCCCAGTTAAACTTCGTGTCACCCTTGAGGATCTCCTCTACAAAGTACCACATCCATTCTTCAAAGATTGAGGAGGTAGGGAGCCCCATCACTCTGCTCAGAAGTGTCACAAGGTTGTTGAATTCCTCCATGAAGTAACTTTGATAAAATCTTTTGAGGTAATTTATTTGCACTCAGATGATGCTTGATCATCCATGTCTGATTTATGGCCCTCTTACAGTATGTGGGGTCTACTTTCCATACATTTTGAGCATATTCCTTCTTGACATCTTCCATCTTTTCAAATGGAGGGATCCCAAATGTTCTCCTGATTGACATAGGAGTCAAGTTGGCTAGTACCCTCCCATCCACAGTGACTATTCTCCTTGTTTTTTGGTGGTAACACTCTCTACATCCAAAGATCAATTCTAGGTTGATTAGAGCTAGAGGGAAGTTTGTTTCCTTAGCAATTCCACTTTTCTTTAGTTTCCAAGCTTCTTCAGTCTTTGGGCTAACCAAGACCCGCTGTATGAATTCATCAATGTTGATGTGACCTAAATCTGTATCTGATACCTTGTCCCATTGTGAGACAATCCTCGAGGTGCACTTGAACCCATGGAGTTTGTACTTCATTTTTGCCTTTTCCTTATCCCCTTTTGTAGCCTTTTCACTCTTCTTAGCCTTATCGGTCTTTTCAGCTGGTTCCATAAATTCTACACAAAGAACATGTAGTAAATGCCTCAATAAATTAAGAAAGAGAAAAATGTTGGTTAGATCATGCTAAAATATCGTTAAATGCATCCATAAACCTCAAAGGAATCATTACATTCATTAAATTCCATCATCTTATGATCATTTGCAAGATTTGTAGTTTTGCGGGCCAGGAAGTGCGGGTTTCCATCGTGCGGATGCTGTCAATGTGGAGGTCGTTGGCAGTGGCGTCGGTGCAATGGCATTCTGTAGATGGCATCCCATGGTGATGTTTCTAAAATGACATAACTTTGAGTTATTTTAGTGTAAGTTCATTAAGTTATGTGCAAAATGCAAATTGAAACATTTAAGATCATTACCCTCGGTCAAATTCGACTTCTCAAGTTTTGCGAAAAAACCCAATGTGAAAGTTGTCATTCGAAAAGTCTAGATAATTTTGTCATTGACCATGGCTTGTGAATGACAGTGTCCCATGAACATCTTCCCACATCGCAATCTCCATGACCATTTTAAACTTGGAAAATTTTAAGCTAAGCTATTTTAGCACGTGGAAAATGCAAATTAGAATTGTGTTAGGTTATTGTGCTTTAGATATTTTGTCATTTTGCAAGGTGTTGAAAGTCGCCATGTGGATGTTGTGCATGTGGAGGCTATCAAAGTTGATGTTGTTGAAAAAAAATTGAAGGTCATGGCGATCTGCAAGCGACATCCTGCATGGGAAAACCCACAAGGATCTTAGACTTCAATGTTTGAGTTCAATTTTGTCGAATAGTTCATTTGGCATGTGGGGAAGTTGAATTTATGATTTGAGCAACTGCTCGGGTGATGCGGAAAAGAATGATGTGAAAGCTACTGGCTCAGATGCCATCAAGGTTGATTCCATTAAGAAACGGCTTGGGGCGAATGACATACCACAAATTTCTCCCCGCATTGAGTTCCCGACTTAGAGTTTTCATTTCGCATTCAAAGTGTCAATGCAATGATGTTAATGCTTACATCATCAAAGTTTGGTTTTAAATACTTGTGAGAATGGCTTGTTTTGAAGCCTTGCAGAGAATGTGAGGGTGAAAGACGCTAGTTGGAAAGCCATCTAAATTTCGTCACTGGCAACGTCTTGTATCCAATGGCTTTCCGCCTGTGGCCTCCTACAGGGAAGAACCCACAAAATTTTGAGGACTTAGTTGTTTTGAGACTTTGGTTTTGATGTTTGTGAAATGGTTGATGTGGAAGCTATTGATCAAGAAGTCATTTGATTTTTTCTGTTAAAAAATGGCTCAAGCATTATGGCCTCCTATTGATGGCATCCCACAAGGGGACTTCCACAAGGGTTTAAAGACTTAGCCATTTTATCGTGTTTGATCCAGATGTCCATGGGAATTGATGATGTAGAAGCCATTGATCGGAAGGCCGGTCAGATTTTATCCTTGGAACTGCTCTAGGCCTAGGGCTTCCCACCAATGACATCTCGCCAATGACATCCCGCATGGGAACTTCTACATCGAATTTTAATGTTTGGCATTTTAAAAGTTTTGGTAATTTTGATGACCCTAGGGTTTTCCCGCAGGGATGGAAAAAGCGGATGTCGCTATCACTAATGTTGTTGAAAAGACATTTCAAAGAAAGCTTCCCGCCAACGAAAACCCGCAATGATTTCACACTTAGAGATTTTTGAGGTTTTAGGCTTTATTAGCTATGAGTTAATTAGGTTTCAAATTCCTTCACGAGGGTTGATCACACACATTTTAATTGCAGTTTTTCGTGGGTTTATTCAAAGAATCACCATGAATTTAATGACCCAAACAACCCCCTAGACATACTAACCCAGAAACCCTAGGCACACAGTTCTCAGCAAATTCAAAACAACATAGTAATAAAAGGGAGACGATCCCTACCTGCCGCCGCGTGAATGGAGGAGGAGAATGATATTTCAATTGTCAGATTCAATTGCACAGGTAGCAGCTTCGACAGAGCTCTTCAAGTTTTTAAATGCACAAAGGTGAGAAAGCAACTTGTCGACCTTCCTATTTATAAACCCTATCACCATTAATGCAAGCAATAAATGCAGGTCTTTTGAAAAATGCATGCGAGTAGCAATGCAAAAAAAATGCAGTGTGGGAGCCACGAAGTTGGTCACGCAAAAAATGAAAGGTGGATGTCATTGGCCACGGTGTCGTGAGAATGACATCCCACAGACGATGACTTGCAAAAGGATTTTCGCACACGGAAAAGGAGGACACAACTTCCGCATAATGGAAACCCCCATGAAACTTTTCGCAACTTCCCCAAACTTCTTGAAACTTTGACAAATGACATAAGCATCATGGGACTTAGACATTTGAAGACACCTTGATCAATGAAGTCCAAAAGTGTGGGAAAAAAAGAGAAGCGAACATGATCTGACCCGACAAAAGGGGAAAAGCAAAAAGAGGGGGTCCCTGGTCCAAGCGGGGCGTGTGTACGAAATGCACAAGTGCCACATTTTAGTTTAATATCAGGTTATAGTTTTCAATTGAATTTGAGATGATTATTAAGTTATTTAGTCAACATGTTCTTGATTAAAATGTCATATTGACAACACTTGAAAGCTTGATCTTGGGACCCTCCTTCATTTACCCAAATTTCTAACATATTTTTAATTGACATAACCAAGGTATATAAGTGTGTAGTTCTATTTTTTTCTAGTTTAATGTAATTATATAAATGGGTACAAAACTCTTTCTAGGGCACTATTTTCCTAGGCATTTTTCTTGTCAGCAACTATCCACCAAGTAGAGCAATGATGCTAAATTAGTTTCAACTTTTTACTAAGATAACTAATCCACAAAAAAATATTGATTATTTTTTCTAAGTTGGGTAATATGAAGTTTAGAAAAGGGAAACAAAAAGCATTCTTTCTATTCCCTCGGCTAAAAGGCTAGAGGGTGAAGATGGGGTGCCCAAATACTTTGGGCTATTTAGGAATGCCAAAGAGAACTCAAATGGAAAATCCAATGATGAGTCTTAACTACATCTCATGAAATGTGAGGGGACTTGAGTCCCCAAATAGAAAATACATAGTGAGGAGATTCTTAAACTTGCAAAAGGAAAAGGACCTTGTCCTGTTACAAGAGGTCAAGGCTATATGGTTTACCCTAGAGGAAAAAATGAATTTCATATGGGCTAACTCTTCCCACATTACCTCTCAGCATGATAAGGGCAGAGGTGGTACAACTATCCTCATGGCCAACAAGTGGAAGCAAGCCCTTACCAACTCTGGAACTTCTCCTTGCAACAGGGTTGTATGGGCAATCTTTGAAAAAGGGGAAACCAAATTTGGTGTTTGTTTGGTTTATGCTCCAAATGAGTACCTTGATAGAATTAGTTTATGGAAATGGCTAAGTTGCCTCTTGTATGTCCCATGGATAGTAGGGGCAACTTCAATATGGTGGAAGAAAATGAAGATAAGAAAGGGGGATTTGCTTTGGACTGGAGAGGTAATGAGAAATACTATTGGTAGAGAATGAAAGCCAAACTCAACCTAGTGGATCTACTGCAAGGGTTGAAAAAATAGAGTAATACAGCTTAGTACACTTGGTGTAATGCCTAGAAAGGGGGGAGGAGGATCTATTGCAGATTGGACATGTTTTACTCCAACAGACTCCTTTAGTTTTGAGCCTCTTAGTGATAGAAATAAGGTGATGGTGTACCCATACACCCTCTCCAATCACCACCCAATCAAAACTTGTATTGGGATAAATGGTGGAAGTAGGAAGTGCTCCAAGGTAAGTGAAAGCTTTATTCTCATAAAAAAATTGTTAAAATATAGAGACTGCATTGATGCCATTGTTACCCTACGAGAGGTCAATGAATGGCTCCTCAAGGACCTAAGTTCAATTGAGAGATGGAACCAAAATTTCAAAAGTTGGAAAGTCCTATTCCAAACTGTTGGTAAGAAAAGGGCTCTAGACAGTAGAAAAGAAGAGATTTCCCTTCAAGATGAGTTGCTCAATGTTGAAAGAAGAATACACAGGGAACCCACTGACTCCAAATACTATGAAGAGCTCAATAGAGCCAAACAACCACTAAGAAAAATCCAAGAAAACGAAATTCATGGACTTAAGATTAGAGCCAAACTCAACTGGTTGAAACATGGAGAGAAAGTTTCAAAATTCTTTTTCAAATATATCAAGGAGAAAGGTGTGAAGGATCATATTGAAAAAATATGCCAAAATGGAACTTCCATTATAGATCAGGAAGACATTTTACATCAGTTCTTTCTATTCTACAAGGAACTATTTCAATCCGAAGGGGATAAGCAAGGGTGCAATTAGGAAATAAACATAATCAGGGGATTAATACCTTCTAATATTACCAATGAAGATGCCATAACATTTTCAAGTAATATAACCAAAGAAGAAATAAAGAAGGCTATAACATTCATGAACAATGACAAATAATCTGGGATTGATGGATTACTAGTGGAGTTCTATAAAACATTTACTGACTATATTTGTGATGATCTCTACCAAGTCTACATGGAAGCACTCAATAAAGGCTCTTTGAGGGAAAGTATAAATAGGGGGCTCATCAAGTTGCTACCCACTGAAGGTGACAAAACAATGATAAAGAACTGGAGGCCTATCACTCTACAGAATGTATCATACAAGGTGTTGGCCAAGGTTATGGACCTAAGGCTCACCAATATACTGCCAAAATTCATTAATAGCACCCAAATTGGTTTTATCAAAGGGAGATACATCTTTGAAAATTTGATTACAAGTTGGGAAGCTATGGATTGGGTGAGGAGATCAGATCAAAGGGCTTCCATGGTTTTGCTTGACTTTGAGAAAGCTTATGATAGGGTAGAATGGCCCTTTCTCAAAATGAATCTTGAGGCATTTGGCTTTCCACACACCTTCTCAAAAATTCAGATTCTTTCTTTGTTCTAATGGGAAAGGAAAAAAGAAAATGCACTCGATCAAATGGGAATGGTGCTGCTTGGAAAAAACAAATGGAGGGCTTGGACTAAAAGATTTAAAAAAGCATAGTATTGCATCGACTATTAAATGGATTATAAAATCTCTTGAAGGAGATGAGCCATGGAAAGTCCTGTTCAGGAACAATATTAAAGAGGCAGTGCCTAAGATGGCTAAATCCTAGAAACATCTACCTTTCAGTGATCTGCTTATTACCAAGCACTCTATCACTCCTCCAGGGTCAACAATATTCAAGAGTATTTGGAGAGCTTGGGAATTAGTTAGGGAAAGAATTAAATGCCCTCTTTTTATTGATCAAAATCATAACTTCATCCACCCTAGCAGGTCTATATGGTGGAACCTAGAACATAATGGGAAGACCTTGGCTCTGCTCCAAGGTGACTCTGCAAAAAAGTGGCACCAAGCTGGGATCCAAACCTTTAACTACATTATAAGGGATGGTGCATTAGTAGATTAGGATCAATTGAAAGAGGACTTTAACCTTCCCCTTTCTAATGTTAGAAATTTCTCTATTCTCAAGGATGCTTGCAATGAAATCAATTGGAGTTCAATCACTAAAGGTGGGAATCCTTCCCCTGTTGACTTTGTGTGGCATGAATCCACCCCTCTCTGTGAAGTCAAAACTAAAACCATCTATAAACATCTAATCAGCCCCAACTCTCCCATTGATCACCTTAATAAAGTATAGAAGATCAATCTTGACTATAAGACTTGGAAAAAAGTGTTTACTTCAATTTGGCAGTATGGTAAGGATGAAAAGAAAACTTGTTTTAGATGGATTTTAATGTTGCAAAGACTCCCATACAAATTGAATCATGTTGATATTGATATCTGTAATTTGTACAGGGTTCCATAGACAATTAATCATATCTTTTTTGAATGCTTTTTAGCTAATGAAATCTGAATTTTTTTTTAAATCAATAGGAAATTTGGAACTCTAATGGGGAAATTGACTGCGAATTTGTTTTATTGAATCATGGCAAAAAAATTAGCAATGACTTACATGTGTTCTGGTTTTCTCTTTCTTCTGAAATTATGTGGTGTATTTGGAAGGCTGGGAATGAGGAAAATTTAGTGGGTGTCAGAGGGTACTTACTGAGTCTGTGAAAAGACTCACTCTATTTAATGTTGCTATGCAGGTGGTGGTCACTATGGAGATAGTTGAGAGTAAATTTTTGAAATTTCTAAAAGATGGGATTGTACTGCTCAACCAGCATGAAGTTAGCTTAGGACACACGTGGCAGCAAGATCATTCAAGCCTAGAAATCTTCATGCATGCTCTAGAGGTGTTTCAAAAGGAACTTAAGGACAAGGCTGCTGCAAAAGAGGAGGATTCGACAAAGAGGGATCCAAGACTACACACCAATGACAACCAAGAGAGTGAAGAAGTCTTCTCAAATGAAGAGTTGGAGGCCATTGACACCCTTGTGAACTGGGGCAACGATTCTTGTAGTGAGAGTAGGAATGTGGGAAATACTTCATAATTTTCTATTTACTCAAAGACCTCTTTTTGTAAATTTTGTGTAGCTATAGCTGATATTTCTTTTAAACCAGCATAGTCCTATTTTGTTTAACAACTATACACATGTAAGGTGAAATGTATAGGAAAATTATAGTTCGTAGGTGGCTTTACAGTGTATAGTTGTTAAATCAATAATCATATGTTGGACCTGAATAGTCAAGAGGTTTTTCTATTTAAATCTAATTTAAAATTTAACCTTCTTAAATTTAATAGAATTTGAGTTAAAGCTAAAGATATTGTAGTAATATTTTATAAGGAATGACATAAAGTTAACACAAGATGATAATGATTGAAATAAGAGTTAACCTTCTTAAATTTAATAGAATTTGAGTTAAAGCTAAAGATATTGTAGTAATATTTTATAAGGAATGACATAAAGTTAACACAAGATGATAATAATTGAAATAAGAGTTACTATAGTGACAAATTTTGTATTTGACCAAGATATTTTTCTATTTAAATCTAATTTAAAATTTAACCTTCTCAATAGAATTTGAGTTAAAGCTAATCTTTAGATGAAATAGTTGTTTTAGGATAGATCTCCCGCTTCACTCAAGATTTGATTAGTCTTCATCATCTATTTGTATGATAATTTTTTCTACATCCTCTAAGCCCAAGTAACATATGCACATGATAGGGACATGAATCTCGATCCCATTTCTTTATTTAATCTTTAATTATTATTTTTATTATACATGCCTTTTTTTCTTATTTCATAGTGCATGTGGGATAACACAATGCATATGTTTATAAAGAGTTTATTATGAGGGTCATAGCTTAAGAAAACCTTCATGCATAAAAGAGTCACAATATAGCTATCTTTGTGAGCCGTTTGGTTTGAAACTCAATTTTGTAGATTATATTGATACACTATCATATTAGATTGATCCCACAATAATGTGTTCGCTTTGTGGGACATCTTGATTTTTACTTGGAGTTGTATATTTTCAGAAAAATAAATAATTTAAGTCTAGAGGGATTCCATCTAAGGAGATTTATTGAAAGAGGTTAGATTAAATCCCTTGGATAGAACACCCAAAACTTAGATTAAACCTCTGATGGAGTCTCCCTACACCTATCAAAATACTGAAAAAACCTTTACCTTGGGGGATCAAATGAAATCATTTTAAAATTTTATTTTGTAAGTATGCAGCCTTATTTTTATCTTTCCAAATATTATAATATATATTATATTTTCTTTAATATTATGTCTTTTTAAATTTATAATAAATGCGAATTTATGACGAAAAAATGATGACCTCTATTCAAGACACTGGGAAAAATAACATTATTAAAAAATATCAAAAAAAGTAACATGCCCATTGCTCAAGCACTTTGCAAGCAAGGAATATTTCTTAGGTTGCAAATGGTTTCTGCTATTGACTTTATGCACAGATAAATGTATTTGACTTATTCTTTCCTTGCGTAGATTCTAAACCTATTTAAATGCTGGCTAAAACTCATTTTATGCGTTGCCTATTCATGTGCTGGTTTTATAAGTCTTTGACTTTGTTTTTCTTTGTTTTCAAGCACAAATTTTAAATGCTTTAAGGATTTATCATAAGCGCCTCTAAATCATATAAAAGGTAGTGCTCTATTATGCGTCTAAGCTTGATATAACATACTCTTTATTTATATATATATATATCTATCGGTCTATATTATATCATTTGATCCATAATATAACAATTGATTCATAATATATATATATATATATTAATATTATTAATATATATATAGTATTATATTCATATGATAAACAAATACACATTTCAAATAGATATATCAATATTTATCGAAATAATTATATATATTAATATATATGTATATATATATTTACGAAAATGTAGCTATATATATATATATTTCTATTTCAATAATCATATTAAATAACATATATTCATAGATACTCATTCAAATATTTCAATTCACCAAAAAGAAATTAAATCTTTTTAACTCAAATGGATAAAACTATCTCAAGGAGTTCATAAATAATAACCTTATTTGCCTATCAACCCAAAGGAAATCAAAGATAAAAAACCAAAACCATAATAAGTCAAAGATGAACATACAATCTTCCCAATTTATCCAAGACTTCAACCAAGGTTCACTTACCAAATCCCAATCTACCTTGACTCGACTAGACCCAACTAAGTCGTGAATGTGTGTATGCTCAGTTAGGCTCATTAAGGGTTACCAGACCAAGCTCCTCTCCTGAGTGATACTCTCGCGTACTTGAGGGCTTGACTCCTTCCTACATTCAACTTAGTACATCGCAAAGGTAGTTAGCCATTCACATGAAATATATTTACATCATAAATCATTTGCATACTCAAAGCATTAAAGTAATCATATTGCAATTCATATACATTCACCGTATTTTTCATCAATATAAAACATAATCATTCCTTCAAAAGCAATAACATCATAATACCTATTTCAGTATTTTATTCACCTCTTTAAACATATTAAGGTCACAATTAATATTTATCATCATATTTACTTACAAGGTAAAAGTAACCCGGTAACTAAGAGATGGGGTGTAACAAAAAATGCACTACATTCCACATAGATCTCCTTATTTCAATGAAAAATATAAAACAATTTTGATATAAATGCATTATAAAATAATATGGGTATGAATTTTTTGTTGATAGTAGTTCCAAAATTAATAATAAATAAAATATTCAATAGAAAATTATAAAAAAATATATTTGCACTAGACATTCAAGTTAGTAATCTAATTCCAAGAAATCATAAAAAAAATTATTTTTAGTGAAAGTTATGTGTTATGGAATAATGTCACTCTATATAAAAATTATAGAAAAATAAAAAAATTGATTGAAAAATAAAATAAAATTAAAATGATGGAAGTAGATCTTTAATTTTTTAAAAATACAACTTGAATCTACATAGAAAAATCTCACAACTCATTAGTTTACATCATTCTTAAATTCTTGATCATTTGATCTCTATAATTGACACACTAAAAAATGCTAGAAATTTTAATTTTGAACATCCATTTAGACCAAAAAGTGGGACACACCATTGTGAAATTACTCATTAATACCTTGCAAAATTATTATTAGTATGAATATGGGATTATCTATCTTATTATTTTTAGAGTTCTCAAGACTAAAGAGTCATAACTCAGTCAATTAACAAACCAAGTAGAATTGGGGTCATGATTTTTTAAAATAAAGATATATTTTATTCATTAATAAAACATTTAAAACAATAAAATATTCTAACTATATGAACTCTTTGTACTCTTGCGAGCCTATAATAAGATGTTATAGAAAATTAAAAGTTTCAATTACACCATTTTAATATTTAACATAGTCTAAATAAGGAATAACAAACTATAATTATTCAACCTTAAAAGAACTCATTAGAAATACAAAGTGAACTCCTACATATAGCTCAAACAAATATAATTAACAATGTTACAATAAAAACAATTGCAAGACATATAACTCAAACAAATATAATTAACATTATGATATGGTAAGATGGTGGAAACAATATTATGCATAGGTTAAAATGCACATTATAATTTACAAAGAGATATAAATTTTAGAGATGAAAAAATGTGATAAACTATTTTCTACATATACATTTTAAAGAAATTTTAAAATTAGTTTTACTTTTAATTGGTATTATTTTATTGTTGTAGTTATGGGGTCCCTCCCTATAACCCAATTGTTACTCTTATATAATTTATTCTCTTTCTATTGTAGCTTTCATCTATTTTTTCAGTTTGAAAATTTTAAAAAATTGCATTCAAAGCTTACTATTTTTTTAAAAACAATTTTTTTTCTTTCTAAAATATAAGTTTTCTTTTAATTGCTCTACCTTATTTATTTTCTCCTTCTCTTTATAACAAATCTTTTCTAATTTTAAAAAAAATCTAATTACAATCATATTCAAGTACTTCAATTAGTTCCATTATTCATTCATAACAACTTCTTAGTGTCCTACTTAACACTATTGTTTGTAGCTACATATTCACTTTAATCATAACAATTTTCTATTCAATAAAATAATAAATGAATTGTTATTTTCTATTCAATAAAATAATAAATGAATGTCTTCTTTCTAATTTAAAGACATTTTATTTTATTTCATATTTTTTTAACATATTTTTTTACTTATTTTAATTTTAACTATGCAATAGTTTTTTATAATATTTTTATTACTATTATTTCCATCAATTTCTTTATGAGGCAACCTTTAAATTAACTCAATTAAATTTGAAATCATGTCAATTTTTTAAATCAAACTCTTTTTTAATAATATATTTTATTTCATATTTAAAATATATGCTATTTAAATTAATCTTACATATTTCTATCTTAGACATTTGTGATAGAAATAAGGTAGATAAAACTAAGGGTTTGGGAAAGAGGGATATGGCATTCTCCCCCCTTAAGATTTTTAATCATCTTAATACCTATTAGTAACAATTTAAAATCTGTTGAGTGTCACCATAAAAAATGTTAGACTAAAACTAAAAGAGGGGTAAAAATTTTATTCAAATGAAAACAAAGAAGTACAAAGCAAGGACATTACCGACCCCTATCAATCTCCACTACGTGGTCCAATTTTTGAGACAAATCCGGGGGTAATTGACCCCTATCGATAATGTTCCAATTTTGCAGATGACTAGAGGTCCATTTGGCCATACAATCTGCAACTCCATTCCATTCTCTAGGAATGTGATAGAAGCTAACAGATTCCAAGGAAGCACACAGATTAAGAATCTGTTTTATAATCAAAGCTAAATGCCAACTGATATCTAATTGTTGCCGCTTCAACAAAGTCACTACCACCTAAGAATCAGATTCAAGAAATGTTGATTTAATGTTATACAAAGTTTAAAATTAGCCAAGTATCATACTAAAATAAATTTAACCAAGTAGCATTGTCTATAATGTATTACTTCTAAACTTTAGACCAATCTATTGCCCTTTGCCAAATTAGTACTGATGTCTCTCCAAGGTTCTATACGGCTATCATTATTATCTCTAGGTCTTGCACTTGCAAAGCATGCCAATTTAGAATATGTTTAATGTTGGTTACATACCTCTTAAGTAATGACATATGAAATACATCATGGATTTGACTCAACTTTGGAGGTAAGGCTAAAAGTAAGCCACTAGATAGATTTTCTCCAACAGTTCAAAAGGTCTGACATGAAACACTGCTAGCTTGGTTCCATTTTAAAAAGATATAGAGCTTTTATAAGGTCTTAATCTAAGAAATAATTTCTCCCCGATTGAGGAGCTTATTGGTGCCCTATTCTTGTTTGCATAGAATTTTTTCCTATTAGAGGCTTCTTTCAACCTTTAGCTAATTCTTTTTACTTGCTCATCCATTTCCCTCAACAAATCAAGTTCTAGCAAAACTCTATCCTCCAAGTTATCCCAAAACAAAGGAGTTTGAATTTTAATAAGGCCTCAAAAAATTCCATTCTTAACATGGATTGAAAATAGTTATGTTGTTCCTTTCACAACATACCTCACTTTTCTTTGGCAAAATAGGGACCCCTTCTCTTTGTTTCTTTACCTATTCTAGGTTAGTTTTATTTAAATTTAAATTTATTATTTTTTCCTTGTGTTTATTTTGAGGATCCTTCATGCCATAGGACTTCCATAGTTGGTCATCCCAACATGACTCTAAAGGATGTTACACCCCAAATTTTGATTTGTAAATTACTTTTAACTTTTATGTTAAAAGGATGTTTGACATTAGTGGGTGATTATATGTCAATTGATATTTTGATAAAATTATAATGCAATGCAATGTGTTTTGATTTTAATGATTATTATTTTTAATCAATGATTATAATGTCGTAACAAATAACATACTATCTATATTAGTGGACTTCTAAGTTGAACGCAGAATCAAATTTTACCCTCCCAGATGGAGAGGGAGAGTATCACTAGAGAGAAGAGTATAGACATAGGTAAATAAATAGGTTAATGCCAATTGGTTCGAACACACATACTTACATAGGATTTTGTATCAAATCTGGGTAAGTAACCCCAATATTGTCACTGAGTTTTATCTTGTGTCATTTCTAGTGTGGTCAAGTCGTAAGAGTAGGTTAAATCATTTATGGTCCTTGGCTTAGTCTTTCACAATTAAAAAGGTGATATATTATTTCATTAACATCTTTATATTTTACCTATTATCAATAAAGATTTTTTTGATTATTATTTAAATGAATTTTAAATATATATATATATATATAATTTTGTTCACTTTAAAGACAACGACTTGTATTAAGGGAGGCTATGGTTGTTAAGTAGTAGTTGCATATCATGTAAATCATGTAATGGGAACTAAATGAAATTAAACTGCATAAACCTTACATGGAGGCTAAAAGCCTCCATCATAGGCTATATTCTTGCCTTTAAATATGAAATCAAGACCTTCGATGAGGGCATAATGGAGGGCATACCATTAAGTTTCAATTTGGCTATTATTAGAAGTGGTTATTGAGATCTAGTCATAGGTTTTAGAGGGCATTATTATTATTATTCATTCATTCATACTCATCGACGTGAGAGAAAGAGGAGAGGGTAGTCGAATGTTCTAGCGGAGAAGGGCTTTGTGATTACAGAGGGTGAAGTTATACATTTGTTTCAAGCAGTTCTTAAGGATTATTGTCTTGAGAATACAAATTGTTGTAAGTTGTATTTTATATTGTGGAAGATATACAAGGAAGAGCGAAGTTTAGATTGTAAGAAAGCTTTGTTTTCTTGGAGAAGCTGGACTAGAGTGTTGTAGTTGTGCATTGAACATCTGGAAGTGTAGAAGTAAAATATTATTCCAGGCATGAACATAAAATATATTTTTATTCTTTTATTTTTGGTATTATATAGACGAAGTTTTAGATTTGAGAAGTTTATATGAGTTTATATTGATTATTTTTTAAGGATTATAGATAAAATAGTGATGCAGGAGCATCCAAGGTGAAATGGAAATCTTGTGTCACAAAAAAATTATTATTTTAATTTGGTTTATTTTCAATAAGGGCTTTGTTGGAAAAACAAGGGCAAACAACTGAGAGGGGGGGTGAATCAGTTGTTCCAAAACTTCAAAGCTTATTCAACTTATTAACCTTATTCTCAGATCTAATTATTAATCATGAAAATAGAAATTAACAACACATCAGAAACACACATAACACCAAGAATTTTTTACGTGGAAACCTTGTTAGGGGAAAAACCACGGTGGAGATCAGTCCACAAGATTATACCCTGTTAAAAGTATAAGAAGATGAAATATGGGGAATGCACATGCATTCAAGCACACTGCCTAGAGCTCACTGCTCAAATTCAAAGGAAGACTCACTGTCTTACAAAGAGATTCAGATTAAAACCATCCACAGGGATTTGAATTGAGAAAATAGCATTTGCCAATGCCTGGTTACAATTCCAGTTAAGTGCATGAACAATACTTCACTCTTCTACACACTTCTTCACTTTTCTTCACACTTTGCTTTGCCTTCGAATGATTTAGAATGTTATTCACACATACACACACACGAGCATCCACTGGCATACATTCACACCTCAACAATCACTCTTATATATCCGCAACAAGAAATTTCATCCTGTAGACACATAAAAATGACCTAGGCCTGCAAGCTCTATTTTACCACTTTCATCCTAGCATAATTATGACATCTTAATTAGGTCCTTGGTCCACATTCGACTAGTAATTAAATAAATCATAATTATTTAATTAATTCATGTCCTTTTATTCTTCATGATTATTAAATAAATAAATTTTATTTATTTATTAAATACGTCATTAATTGTCTAAGTCTTCCCCTAATTAAATAAATTTCGTAATTTATTTAATTACCTTTATTCATTTATTCTTCCCCTAATTAAATAAATGAATTTCATTTATTTATTTAATATGTCACTAATTCTCATAATTAAATGAATTTATTAATTTATTTAATTATTAATCATATCCTCTAAATTAAATAATTATCTTTAATTATTTAATTGTAAAAATTAACATTTCCCTCATTTTAAATAAATGAAATTATTTAAAATGATCTTACATTCTTGACTGTCAGTTCATTTTAGTAAATAATCTGAAAATTGATTATTTATTATCACACAATATCCATATTTTGAATTTATTTAATTCAAAATGGTAATAATATTCCAAAAATCAAGCAATTGAGCAGATTCTTGATTTTCCAAATCCGCTTTTCAGTTCAACTCTTATCTTTTTGATTTTTCGAATCTCACAAATCAGACAGTCTTTATCTTCTTGATTTCAAAAATCTTTATTTTTCTGACTAATTATCTCATTTATTCTCGACCGCCGATTCGATCTTCTCAAATGACATCTCAACCACTCATTTAATGATATTTCCCTAACCCTGATTAGGGAATGTCACATTAAATCTCGTCGTCTGATTTTAGGCTTCTGTTAAAATTCAATCTCATCCGTCTGTCCAAAATTGCATTTTCTATAAAATGCCAATTTTGCTCACAATTTCGATTACACTTAGACACTTAGACACTTACACATACTCACATACACATATGCTTGCATTTTATTTTATCATTTTGGCATAATTGTCTTAGGCAGTAGAGTCATTTTGTCATATTCTGAAATCCTTCAAAGCTTGTGTAAGACTTAGTATTTGTTTTCAAATTGCTCACACGTTCAATCTGAGGGCAACCATCAGCAAGTTAGAAGGTGCTATGAAGGTAAATCATGGAAGATTCGATGAATGACAGGTATAATCATTCTTGTTTTTAGTTTCCTTTGTTCTTCATAGCTTCTTTGGGTTTTATGCTTTATTGATTTGATAATCTAACAATCCAAAAATAACCCTTAGATACATTGGTGAACCCAACTGTTCTTTTTTTGTTTCGTATGGTTTTTTTTGTGTCTTTAGTCTTTTTTACAGGAACGGGTACGAAACGACGCATTTGAGTTTTCCCGCGCCGCATCTGATGCATTGCGACGCATTCGAACTATCAAACGACACAATCACTCTAAGGTGATGCACTTGCAGTACAAAAAGCCGCATTTGACAATAACGAGCTGCATTTTCCTGTCAAGATGCGATGCATTCGCTCTACTGCGACGCATTTTCCTGGTGATTTTTTTATTCCTTGTGCATTTTGTTTTTCTAATTTCTGTTATTTTTCTTTTGTATTTTGTTTTCTGTTTTCTATTCTTTCCTATTTTGGCATTTTGTTTTTCTTCTTTAGCATAGGTTTTTCGCGTTACTAATATTGGTTTGCAGCATGTGGCGTTAGCATTTTCGTGGGTCAAAGGCATTTGATGAAACTACTGACATGTGATTTTGCAACTACATTTGTCAAAGATTTATCATTCAAACCATTTGTTTGTGATTTTTTAGTTTAGGAATATTTCCATTGGTGCACTAAAATGAACTTTGTTTGCATGTGTTTGATTGTGTTTGAACAAATGGTAGGCGATTATGCTCTCACCTTGTGAAAACTTGGTGATCAGAAAATTAGACCCATTTTATTTGTTATAAAACCTTAAGACTTAATAATTGGAGTATCCTCTCCCCTTGCGCTTTCGGGCAATCCTGGGTGTAAGAGAAATGGTTATTATTTCTAGAAACGGGCCTTCCTTAAGGGAAAAATTACTCACCTTAAGGGACGACTCAACCGGTAACAGGCTAAAGCCAAGCCACTTCCAGCCGGAATATAAAATGGGTGCTCGAGGAAAGTTCAAGTATCACGAGTGTGGATGTGTCACACGGATGAAGTAGTACTCCCATAAACCCTGTTGAGCGTAACCTCCTCAGGCTGGAGTGCCACCTAATTGGTGATTAATCTCGCGCCCCATGTGTGGCCACTCAAAAGGATGCCCTTACTAAACACCTATTTTTTTAGAGGCCAACCATTTTCAGTCGTTGCTTGGTATAGTGCAAGGTACAATATCATGCTCGAAGATACTCACTACTGATCCCCTTGAGTAGAGATAGCAGTTCTTGGGAAGTCACTGCCCAAGAATCTGAAGTTGGTGTGCCCGTAGAAGTGAGTGTCATGGAGGGGAGCCTGTGCCACCACCTGTGCCACCAAAATTCTAAGCTATGCACTCTCGAGAAGGAAAGGTGTTCATCACCAATCTGGGTATATCGGTGGGCTATACCAAGTATACAAACCTTTGGCTTATTAGGATTGTACTTGTCTTATGTGCGCTTTCTTACACTAAAACATTGTGCTTGTCAATTGTTTGCTATATTTTCAAACATTATTCACCACATTTATGATTCTGAACAAAACATTCAACATTTGACAGATCAGATTTTCTCTAAATACATCATAAAACTCATTTTTTTTACAACCTGTGATGCAACTGTTGAAACGCATATGATGTTATGAAACACATTTGAAAACTCCTGAGATGCAATCACTCTGTTAAACTACATCTGATCCCATAAACACTGCATCTGATTGTGTCACAACACATATGAAACTCACAGAACCACATCTGTAAAACTACACCACATTCGTCAACTCCAGAGCTGCATTCGCTTAAGCTGTAATGCATTTGAAATACTATGACACATCCATGGTCTCAAACGACGCATTTTCCTAATACAAATAAAACCCTGATACAAAGTTGAATCTGTGTCTAAACTCTATCAGCCTATTGTCAAAAAACTTTTTCCAAGAGGATCCTGTCAGAAACCAACCTTGAAATTGCTCAAAAGTTTTATCATTCGACCATTAGTTTGTAGTCTTAACCATAGGCTTCATCTTTCAAATTTTCATTGCATACATTAGGCATTAGCTTGACCTTAGGTTTCCTTGCATACTTTGGATTAGGTTGACCTCATCATGATTTGCAACATCATTGCTTTCAAAACTAGGTTATCTTGGACTTAATCATCATTCCTTTTTTTTTCCCCCTTTTGTGAGAATTTCCAACTCAACAGTCTAGTTAGGAAAACTCACTAGTCATCTTGACCTTGTCACTTCGTTATTTTCAAACAAGTCCTTTAGTAACCAAAATCGAAAACAAAGACTAAGCTTAGAAGTGTTTAGGTATCCTTTTCTCCAAATTGCATTCTAGTTTGTACCTTGCATACTTTATTCCCAAAAATACAAAAATATTATTCATCCTAGTCATCATTTCAAACCTAGACCTTGCATTAATCATATTAAGTCTTTAGTCCACATTATCATCTTAGTCCTCATTTGGCATTTTGGCTTTGATAGCTCTATCATCTCACATCAATCATTCCTTAGACAAACATCATCATCACCTAGTCATCCTAGTCGACATTTTCTTTGGAAAACATAGTCTTGTATTTTCATCCTTTATTGAAAATCCCAAAAATATAGGTTTTCATCATCCTTGCATTTAGTCGTCATTCTCATCATTTCCATTTGAGCAATTTCATTTATGGTGGAAACTAGGCTCCAAAGAAAGAAACGACAAATGGCAAAATTTGGACAAGACTCCACTTCCAACATCAACAATCACACGTATGACCCAAATTGGACTTTTGATGACCCATTCAACAACATGGACATTCAACCTCTCACGACCATAACATCCTCATCAAACAGTCCCTTTGAACCATTTTTACATAAGGATGAATATGGATAAATACTTGAGGAAATCCTAGAGGTAGCAGCACAAGATCCAGAGGCGGCCTACTTTGTAGACAAATGGTCTTATATGACATAGACAGATATTTGGCCATACTTTTAAGTCAAGGAGCCAAATTACTTGAGGGATTTGACATTGATACCTTGAGATCGACATCTCCTGCCAATAACATCAACAATACACATAACATGTCAAATAATGGTCAACCTCCAAGCACCACAAGCAATACTTTCTTTGATGCTACCTCACAAAATGTCACAATGACCATGAGTGCTACCTCCAAAATTCCAAGCAACTCCAATTCAATAAATGCTACATCCATTGGAGGATCACAATCCGTCACAGTACCCACAATATCTACAACACCGTCATAATTGGTTGGAACCACCTTTGGGTCCTCAGCAGTGTGGGCAAGTTATTCCAATCCTCTCTTTACCACTACGGTAAATGCCATGGGGGCATCATCAAGCCATACAAATCCTCCATTGACAACTACATCTAATACCATGAGTACATCTTCATCATATCCTCTCATTGATATCTCACAAAATCCTTTGGGTGGAGGCAAACGACATATCTTTATTCAAGGACAACAAAAAAATGTTAACACATCAACACAGTTTAATGCCATCACCTCCCAAGGACAAAATACGACCATTCCCCTTGTACAAACCCAACAATTTGGACAAGGCAGTCAACACACACAACCTATGGCATCATTAGCACATCAAAATATTCAAGGTCGCCATATTCCCCAAATATCGACCCAAATGGCTGGGGGACACATCCCAACATCCTCATCCCATATTCATACCCACCAACATGCCCCCAATCCAAACTTTCAATACCAACAACATGCAAATAAAAACACATCACACATGTCACAACAATCCATCCCTCAACAATACACCAACATCCACACACAACAAATGGGGACCTATGGTGTACCAATCAATCCTATGTATGGGACCACAAATGACCCTATAATCGATGCCTTACAAGCAAAACTGATGGGTCTAGAGAAGACCATAGAAAACATACAAATATCCAGCAAAAAATCAGAAGTTTCATATGATCTATCCGTATATACCTTCGACATGAACTTATACATGCCACCATTTCCTTCGGGATATGTGTCACCTAATTTTACCAAATACAGAGGAAATACAAACCCCATCAAACATGTCCGCGAATTTGCAACCAATTGTATGGACGTTGCCTATGAACAAACATACTTGATGAGACTTTTTTCTAAAAGCCTTGCAGGTCCTGCCCTTGAATGGTTCTCCACTCAAAAGGATATCCAAACATGGGATGAGCTTAAACACAAATTCATAAAAAATTACGCGTACAACATTGACATGGACACCTCTATTACTAGCTTATGCAATCTCATGCAAGAGGATGCTGGTGAAACATTCATCCCATTCTTTCAAAAATGGAGAAGTCTAGCTAGTCGTTGCCACATCAGCATACCCGAAAAGGAAAAGGTGGACATGTTCATTCAAACACTTCTAGGACCCTTAAAATATGCATTAAAAGTACATTGTTGAACAACCTTCATGGACCTAGTCGAAAAAGGTGTCCAGATTGAGAAAGCCCTTATTGCAAAGGGAGAGCTAAGATACGGTCCTAAAAACACAAATGCAAATCCTCCCACTGAAAAAAATAAATACTGGGTCAAAAATAAACATGTTACCAATGACAGTGTTGTGGACGCCAAGGCTGCAAACACTATGGGTCCTATACTGGCTCTAAAAGGGGTTCAACCGCAAAAAAAATCAACGACGATATTGACACCCTCTACCAATGTCCCCCCAAACAACCAAAGTAGCCAAAATAATCAAGGACAATACCGTCAGATGAGAAAATTCCCCAGGGGTCTCACATACACTCCCTTGGGTGAGCCCATTAAGGAAGTCCTAAAGAAATTCCTTCAGAATGGTGTCATCACACTTCAAGAACCAAAACCATATGACCCAAGACAATTCAAACCAACATGGTGGGACGATAATGCATTTTGCGATTATCATCAGGCAAAAGGACATAAAACTTCTTCCTGTCGACAACTAAAAAATCTTGTACAAGACCTTATCAAGAGTCATATAATTGAGGTAGGTGGACCATAATTTGCCTCTAATTCATATCATACCATTCATAGGAACCCACTGCAAGACCATGGTTCTAATAAGGCTTCCACGTCAGGTCTTAAGACAAACAATAATCAAGCCAATTTCGCCCGAGCCAAGTATGACTATTCCAGTGGAACTACTATAAACAATATCCGAACTGATAATGAATGTGTCAATACCATCACAGTCAAGAGAGCACCCCAATGCAATGCTACTACTTGAAGTGGAAAGGTTACCATAGCTGGTCTGCCTCCTGTTAGGCAACCTAAGCTTACCATACCTGGTCCATCTCCTAGGCAATCACAACCCACCTCGACCACAAAGCAATGGCAACCCAAGAGTCAGTTTAACCTTATCAACCAACTTGGAAAAACTCCCGCACAAATTCTATACTGGAGCTGTTGCGCATCTCTCCCACACATAAGGCTATATTGGATAAAACCCTGCAAGAGTCATCAGTCCCTAAGGATATTGATGTCAACGAATTTGAGACCATGGTGGGATACCTCACTACACCTCACCATGTCACCTTTTTTTGATCAAGACTGCTCTTCACCCAAGACTAACCATAACGATGCATTACACTTCGAAACTTTTGTCCATAAGCACAAGGTCAAAAGAGTTTTAGTAGATGGCGGAGTAGGATTGAACATATGCTCCTTGAAACTGGTTAAGGCTCTAGGATTTTTTGATGCATGTGTGGACCCTACAAAGAGTATAGTCATAAAAGCATATGATGACGAAGAACGCTCTTCACGAGGTGTTATTTCTCTTCCTATCAGAGTAGGACTAGTCATTGTGGATACAACTTGCCAGGTCCTAGATCTAGAATTACCTTAGAACATCTTGCTCGGCCACCCATGGATTCATGCCTTAAAATACGTTCCATCCACATATCACCAATGCTTAAAATTCCCATTTAACGGCACATAAATCACCATATATGGAGACCCCGACCCTTTTCAATATTGTACCAACCTAAGGGCTATTTTTGCAAACTGAGTGCCCATCAACCAAGAAGCTTCTGGCTCCTCTTCTTCTAAATACGTTGACCCATCCACACTCACATCATCTTCCACATCCACTCCATCCACATCTTCCACTACACGACCATCTTCCACACTTCCTAAGGATGAACTCAATGTCAAGATCCAGGACCTAAGCTGTGGAGAATTCAAACTACATATGGCATATAGCATCAGAACAATACCCAAGTCTCCGAAGGTCTATGGTCGACCATGTTTTAGAATGGAACCCAAAGAAATTTTCAAAGTTCCACCAAAAACGGTTTTCATAAAATGGGGAGACATGAGTAACGAGGACCTGGCCGATATTACAGGATGGCTCTATAAAGATATGGCCAAACTACCCCCATTACCAGTTAAGAAATATGGCAAGGGATATGACATGATGAAGGCTAAAGGCTACAATGGAACTAGTGGCCTAGGCAGAAATAAAACTGGACGAAGAGAGCCCATAGAATCTTTCAAAATACCAAAGTATCTTGGATTAGGGTATGGATTGCCCGACAATGATGACCGACGTACCACTGGGCTTTCAAGTGAGCACATGCATGCTTCAGAAAGTATCGAGACCACTAAGGAAACCTTCACTGAAACTAACTCCCAAGAGTGGGAATGTGGCTCTCAAAGATCCTTAAGTGACTGTTGCCTCAATGATTTGTTTGTCGAAATGGGGGAGCTTACCTCTGAACAAAATTTTTGGAAAACATTTAAAATCGATCGGGCACCAAATAGTCATAGTTCAATTTCCCTTCCCCATGACATACAAGACCCACCACCTGAATCTAGTAACCAATAGTCGAATCCATCTGAATTTCTAGATAACACGAACAACCACGACTCTAAGCCCTTCACCCCTTACTTTGACAACAATTATGAAACAAGTGAAGGGGAATATTGGATAGAGTCTGATGTGGAATTGGATGATGATAATTTCATCTACAATATCTCTGAATCCATCTGCATGCTTTTTGCATCCTCCCCTCAATTCACCAACGCTAATGATGGCATTTCCTTAGTCTATCCATAATTAATCGATTGGGACCAACAAGGCCCGCCAGTCTTGGACACCTTTCAGAATGATGAGGCTATTGCAAAATTCATGGGATTACGTGAGGGCATACCCAGTGGTGATCACAAGGCAAGATTCGCCATTGACCTAGATTTTGCAACCTACTTCGATGAGACTGCTCCATCCTCTAGTCGCAAAATTAAAAATAAAAATAAAATATAAAATGAAACGTCTTTAGGTGAAAACTGAAAGGCACCTTCTGACGACAAAAAAGTAAAAACAAAGGACGTATCTGCGGGTGAAAACCTCTCTGAGGCACCCAAGGATGGAGGACTGGACTTTCTTCCCGTAACACAAGAGAAATCAGCTATGCTCATAGAGGACACCATAGAAGACAACATATCAACAACAGAAGATCCCAAAATGGTCCTCTTTGATGCATCCTTGACTGAAGAAGAGAGACCGAAATTTCACAAATTCTTTGCAGAACGTAATGTCAACTTCACATGGTCCTATGCTAACATGTCGGGATTAGACCCAAAACTAGTTATGCACCATTTGCCACTATTTCCTAATGCCAAACCAGTTAAACAAAAGTTACGCAAAATGCATCCTCAGGTCGCTCTATTGGTCAAGGCTGAGTTGAAGAAACTTCTAAACGTTGGATTCATATGGTCTATTGATTATGCTAAATGGATATCTAACCTTGTGCCAGTAACGAAACCAAATGGAATGATCCGAGTCTGCATAGATTTTAGAGACTTAAACAAGGCATGCCCAAAAGATGAATTTCCTTTGCCGAATATTGATATCATAGTTGACCTCATACTAGGATACGAGATGTTGTCCCTCATAGATTGTTTCTCTCGCTACAATCAGATTCATATTTCCCTCGAAGACCAGCATAAAACAACATTCACTTGCCCTTGGGGTACATACTGCTGGAATGTCATTCCATTTGGTCTTAAAAATGCAGGCGCCACATATCAGAGGGCTATGACCACAATATTTCATGACATGATGCATAAAATAATGGAAGATTACGTAGATGGCCTATTGGCTAAATCAGTAACAAGAAAAGATCATCTGAAGGTGTTAGACACAATTTTCAAGAGACTAGAAGAATACAAAGTTTGAATGAATCCTAAGAAATGTGTCTTTGGTGTAACATCGGGTAAAATATTGGGATACATAGTTTTTCGAAGAGGCATTGAAGTTGATCCAGCAAAATTCAAAGCCATCATGGACATGCCTCCTCCCAGAGGAATAGGAAAACTCAGGACTCTATAGGGCAGGGTACAATCTATCTGGTGCTTTATAGCACAATTGGCTGACAAGTGTCAACCATTCCAATATATTTTGCGCAAAGGCATCCCCTTTGTGTGGACAGATAAATGCCAAGAAGCCTTCCAGAAAATTAAAAAATACTTACTGTCACTGCTAGTCCTCATGTCGCCCATTCATAGAAAACCATTGATCCTATACATCTATGCCACTAATTCAGCACTTGGGGCATTGCTAGCACAAAATGACCAAGAAGAAAAAGAAAGAGTCGTATATTATATCAATTGGACACTGGTCAGGTATGAACTGAATTACACATCAATTGAATGCGCTTGTCTAGCAGTTGTCTTTGCAGCTTAGAAGCTAAGACATTATATGTTGAGCCATCAGACACAGTTGGTAGCCAAGATTGACCCCCTCAAATATCTATTGAGTCGTGCAGCATTGACAGGACGTCTAGAAAAATGGGTCATGATTCTAAGTGAATACAACATTCAGTATGTCAAAAGAAAAGTGATCAAAGGACAAGTGATTGCAGACCAATTGGTAGACGCTCCTATACAAAGTGATCATCCCTTAGTGGCAGATTTCTGAGATGAATCAATATTCCACACATAACCAAAGTCTCCCTGGAGGCTATACTTTGACAAATCGCATATTAATCATGGCTCGGGGGCAAGGATATTGTTTATAACCCCTCAAGGAGATTCCATTCCTAAGTCTTTCCTCATAGCTTTCCCATGCACACATAATGTGGCGGAATATGAGGCACTGGTTACAGGACTTAGAATGGCAATAAAATGGAAAATTAGAATACTACATGTCTATGGGAATTTTCAGCTGGTCATCAACCAGGTTAATGATGACTACGACACAAAGGATGAGAAACTCATGCCCTACAAACGAATGGTTACCAATTTTTAGATGTATTTTCATATGGTGATTTTTGAACAAGTTTTGAGAGCATAGAACAAAGCGGCAGATGCAATGGCTACAATAGGCTCTCTCGTCAACATTCCAAGCAATATGCCTCAGTTGGAATTCCTAATAGAACAATTGTTGGTCCCCGCCTATAACATTCCAGAGTCAGAGATGGTCTGCGAACTTGTTGGTCCCGACTCTCCCTGGTACCAAGATATTTATGACTACCTTAAGTCCCAAACCCTTCCACCTAATTTTTCCAATAACCAGAGGAAGTCTTTTATATGAAAATCCACAAGATATGCCATCGTTAGTGACACCCTTTACCGTCATAGCTTTGATGACACCCTCCTTAAATGTCTCGACACTAATGAAGCATGTACAACCTTACGCAAAGTACATGAGGGTATATGCGGGTCTCATTCGAGTGGTCCTACTATGGCCAAGAAGATAACGAGACTTGGGTACTACTGGCCGACCATTGAAAAAGATGCACTAGAATATGTCAGGACTTGTCGCCAATGTCAGATTCACAGTGATTTGATCCACACTCCAGTGCAGGAACTTTGGCCAATCACTTCTCCTTGGCCCTTCACTCAATGGGGACTCGACCTCATGGGTAAGATTCATCCTACCTCGTCCAATGGCCACAAATTCATCATAACCGCCACTGAGTACTTTACGAAGTGGATCAAAGCCATCCCTCTGACATACATAACCGACAAACAAATATCCAAATTCATTCTTAACTACATCATTTTCCAGTATGGCCTTCCATAATCCATCATCACTAACAACGGACGTTCGTTTAAAAACCAAGACGTTCGTGAGTTGTGTGAGCGATTTCACTCCAACATCATTTTTCCTCTCTGTATTACCCCAAGGAAATGGTCAAGCTGAGGCGTCAAATAAAACCATTGTTAAAATCCTTAAAAAGACTATCAATGACGCTGGTTGTGACTGGCATATTCAACTCAACCCTTCTCTGTGGGCTTACTGCACCTGTAATCAAGGGTTTTCTTCAGATTTGGAGAGTTAGCAATAAACAATAAACAATAAACGAAACCCAAAGATTTTACGAAACACAAAGGAAGTAAACAAAAGAACAATTATACCTGATTGTTGATACCTCCATGATTCCCTTTCGTAATACCTTCTTGCTTGCTGGATAATGTTGCCCTCAGATTCGTCAATCGAGCAATCTAAAATTCCTAAGCCCTACAACAAGATTCGAAGGGTTTGATATGCCTAAATGACTGTCTACAAACCAATGCCTATGTCTACAATAATGCCAAAATTGGAATACTAAGATTGCCTATGACCATGAACATGTGAGAGTAAATAAATGCCTATAGTAATTACGCCAAATGTCTGTCCCTTGAAAAGTGAGAAGAAGATGGCATTTTATAGAAAAGGCCATTTCGAACGGACGGACGAGATAAATCAAAGACAAGAACCTAAAATGAACAATCCAGATTAAACCTGAGAATCCCTAATTAGGGTTAGGGCAAAATCCTTAATCAAACGGTCAGAATAAAATCGGATCGACGGTGGACAATAAATGAGGAAATTAATTAGAAAATGAAGATTTTCAAAAAATCAAGAAGATAAGATTGCCCGATTTGCAAGATTCGAAAAATCAAAGAAATAAGATGTAGACTGAAGAAAAGATTTGGAAAAATCAAGAATCTGCCCGATTGTTTAATTTTTGGAAGATTAATTACTAATTTGAATTAAAATAATTCAAATTATGGATTTTGAGAGATAATAAATAATCTTTTTTAGATTATTTATCAAAAAGGACTGACAGTTAAGATTGACATGACATTTTAAATAATTTAATTTATTTAAAATGAGAAGAATATTAATTGACAATTAAATAATTAAATTTAATTATTTAATTTAGCAGATAAGACCAATTAATTAAATAAATTAATCAATTTATTTAATTAAGACAGTTAGTGACGTATTTAATAAATAAATGAAATTTATTTATTTAATAATCAAAAAGAAATAAATGACGAAGGAGAATTAAATAAATTAGGAAATTTATTTAATTAAAGAAAGACTTAGACAGTTAATGACGTATTTAATAAATAAATGAAATTTATTTATTTAATAATCATGAAGAAAACCAAGATATGAATTAATTAAATAATTATGAATTATTTAATCAATAGTCGAATGTGGACCAAGGACATAATTAAATGTCATAATTATGATAGGACGAAAGTGGTAAAAATGAAGCTTGCAGGCCTAGGTCATTTTTAGGTGTCTACATTTTGCCCCTCTTTGTCATAATGTAGCATGTCGCATTGTGACAAAGAAAAATAAGCCAAGAATATGCCCCAGCGAGGGTACGGAGTATCATTGCCCCCTCGGGAAATTTTCAAATTTTGAGCCGGTGCCAGAAAAATTTGCAAAGGGTCCCGATAAATCAATTTGATGACCAGAAAAACAACGGCGCAGTCGGTTTCGGATTCTAACATGTTTAAAGCAACTTACGAGGAAGTCAAAGGTGTTCAAATGAGCCTCCAGTATTGACTTTGTTTGAAAAATGTCATTTTGACCTTATAAATAGGTTGACAAAGGGGTGAAAGTCAATTTACTTTTACTATTTACCTTGCGAAACTTGAGAGCTCAGAGCGAAAGGCGCAGCACCGAGGATGGTTATTCCAATGTCAGAGCACCGCAGAGAGATCGTGAGGACCTTCAGACGGCCAGAAGGCTCAGAGCTGGCGGTATGTACCTTAAACTCACTTTGTCATTTTATCGTTTTACGTGCTATTTAATGCTTTCTAGGGTAGTCAATGCATGTGCCGCGACGCATATGCGTTCGCGTAAGCCGCAATTGTCTTCGCGTTCGACGCATTTGATGCGTCGCGACGCAAGTGCCAAGTATAACGCGGTCACTCCGGTGGTTCACGCTGCATTTGATAATTCGTGCGATGCAAGTGACATGTCGAGTCGCATTTGACCTCTGGAGTGCCGCAATCGTCAAATTGAGACGCAATCGATGGGTTGAACGTCGCATTGGCCAGATCGTGTCGCAATAGCAATGTTGCGACGCATTCGCGTTTCAGTGACGCAAATGACATATCGAGACGCAATTGACATGTCGAGACGCACTTGATGTTTTGAACGACGCAATTTTGTTTTCGCGACGCAATTGCTCGTTTGCGACGCATTTGCCTGTTTCCTTAATACAACTTGCTTTGATGTTTTCATGCCCCTAGTTGCTTTCCATGATGTTGTCAGTTGTCCAAAAAGTACTGATGCAGTGTTCGTCATTTTGCAGAGGCAGCTTGCCCCTATCTACACGATGGAGAGCAGACCGATCACCTTTTGGTTTGCTGATCAGTTAGGCCCATGAGAGCGACGGCGATTGATGCGACTGGGCTTATTCTATGCTGCGTTCATGCCCACCATTTGGGCGAACAGGGGATTATTGACCGCATTATGCGAGCGATGGCACTCTGAGACTTGTTCCTTCCACCTGCTGATGGGTGAGGCTACCATTACCTTGGAGGATGTCTACCAGATTCTCCAGATTCCTATTCGAGGGGAGCGGATTTTCTACGATCTGTGGCATGGCGAGCAGACCTTCCGCGCCTATTATCGGGATCAGGGTGCTGGATTGGGGATTCAGGGTTATGAGATCCGATGGGAGTTCCTGGCGGAGCACTACAGTCGCTTCGATGCATTTCTGGCGACGATGATCGCGAGTATCTTGATTCTTGACCGGCGAGGACATGGGTTTCCGGTTGGTTGGGGGGACGTCCTGGTCGGTATGAGGCGAGACAGGACAGTTTATGCGTGGGGTCCCTGCCTGCTAGGGATGCTTTATCATCAGCTTCACGACATCGTGTACAGGAGAGGAGAGAGTATCTCCTGTGAGACCACTCTTATGATGATCTGGGCATGGGAGCACATTGCCATATTCTGCCCTCCTATTGACAGACCGCAGCTAGCTGAGGGGATGCCCTACTCTTACTACTATGCTGGTGCATTACAACAAACCCATATGGGCGAGACAGGGTGGTGGCGGCATCGGATCAATACCATGGTGACATTCATCTGGAGGTCGTACAGGGATTGTGAGGCATGGGATGATGAGGACAAGCATCTCAGCTTCTGTAGACAGTACAGATATCTTATTGGCAGGACAGTGCAGACGTCCTTGATCATTGAGATGTACCTGCCGCAGCGTGTATTGAGATAGTTTGGCGAGCAACAGGATGTGCCCGTAGGGACAGCAGAGTATGCTAGGTCCTCCCGAGAGTATGCTTGGGGGCTAGCCATCCCAGTAGCATTTGCGACTCAGCAGATAGACGGGCTGGTAGCCCAGGCCTGGGGTTGGAGAGGAGGAGCAGCAGATCTTGGTACGACGTCGGCATATGATTTATGGTGGCAGACACGCCGACTAGTTCCCTTGACAAATCCTGACGGGCCAGCACTAGTTGACAAGCGGTCAGTTATTCCACGAGTGCCATGGGTCAGACGAGGTGGCAGAGGCAAAGATGGAGGCAGAGGCAGAGGCAGAGGCAGGGACGGAGATGGAGGGAGGGGCGGAGACGGAGGGAGGGGCAGAGACGGAGGGAGGGGTGGGGATGATGGAGGTAGAGGTGGAGGCAGGGGTGGAGGCAGGGATGGAGGCACAGGTGGAGGCAGGGGTGGAGACAGAGGTAGGGACGGAGGCCGGGGAGGAGATGATGGCGGAGATGGGTGGAGGCGACAGCGAGATGGGCAGTGATAGGTCCGGAGGGTACGCCCACGAGTGGCAAGGGCGACATTACATGCCATCCCAGAGGTTGGTGAGGAGGGTGAGGGTGAGGAGCAGCCTAGATAGGAGGGAGAGGGCGAGGGGAGATAGGAGGAGGAGCCAGAGGTGAGGGGACAGGAGGAGGCGGAGGGGGAGAGACATGAGGAGGATGTGGAGGTGAGGGGAGAGGAGGCGGAGGCAGAGAGGCATGAGGATATGCCAGAGATGGAGGTGGAGGTGGGTGGGCAGGAGGAGGAGGTGGCAGGGCAGGATGATGATGATGACGAGGAGGATGATGCCATAGGTGAGGCTGAGAGACTTCTTAGATGGTAGATGGTGGAGGGGGATGAGGAGATACCGTCCACTTCAGGGTTGCTTCCAAATGCTACAGCCGATCAGAGAGTGGCAGACCTTCAGCAGAGATTGGACGCCAGCTTGGCACAGGCCAGGTCTCTACAATCAGCTTTGGAGGTAGCCCGAGTAGAGCGGGATCAGGTGGTGATCCGCCAGCAGGATGCAGCCAAGTGGTGTACCGAGTTTACCGCTTTGTGCACAGGACCTATGGGAGACATGGCTCGGGAGTTAGCTAGAGTTAGCATGAGATTGGGGCAGTACTGGACTCTCTATGAGCAGGCAGTGCCACCAAAGCGATGAGATCCTACCTTGTTCTGATCATAGACGAGGACAGGCAGTGGGCATAGGTCAGGTAGTGGCAGTGGTACCAGGAGCCATACCAGTGTCGGAGGGTCTACCTCCACATGACACACTTCGGGTCATAGGTCATGCAGACACACTCCAAGTCACCATTCAAGGCACAGTCATGGTTCCATTGGTTCAGTGCAGAGGCCAGGCCAGGTACAGCCGCCAGTGGTTGATCCTTCTCTTCTTAGAGTCCAACCGCAGTGACCTCATGGGTGTTTTATACTGTTGAGATGACACCTGCCTTCTCAGTTCCGACAGTGGCACAGGCAGAGGTCGCTACAGGACCACCTACTGTTTCAGTGCCCATGACAGAGTTGCCTTCACCACATTCTTCGCCTCGAGGGGATGATGAGGGCCTACCCTAGGGGCATTTTGTATTATGACGCATTATGTATATTATATGATCCTGTGAGCTCCATTTTTTTGGGATATCCGTTGACTCTATCCTATGACATTGTACCTTTTTGAGATGATTCTATATGATTATGCAGTTTTGATGCAGCCTACATGTGTTATGTGATGCTCCTTGCTTTATGTATTATGACATGTATGATGTTTAACTTATGATGCCATGTATGTCCTATGATGCCTATTTGTGATTTTGATGCCATGATGATGCAATGCATATTTATATGATTATGTTAATGATGTGTATGATGTATTTATGTAAAAGATGCAATGCTGATGATTATGTTAATGCAATGCTTGTGCTTATGTATATGATTTAATGCCATGTATGATGTATGTATGGACCTAATGCAATGTATATGATTATGTATGCACTTATGTTTTTTGGATGTAACAGGATATCATCGTGGGATGGATGAGAGAAGACGACGAAGCTGATAAGAGAAGATGACCAGATCGAAGAAGGGAAGACATGAGCCCTATGAAAATGCATATTAATTCCTAGACCAAATCCTTCAAAACTTTACTGTAGGACTTTTAATATTTATTGCTCTTAATCATCATTGGGAAAACTGTTGTAATGGCCAAAAAACACCATGATATGACATAGATCAAGGTGTGCAAGGTCATACCATTACATAAGACAAACAGTCACAGACAAGGATGATCATGACTCATACTATGAGCGTGATTGCCCCAATCTTGTTGTCATAATCAACCACAAACAGAAAAAGACAAGGAAAGATCATGAAATGTCGCTGCTTCTCTAAATCCTGTTTCCAGGACATCCTTGAGAAACTAGTGACATGACTACCAAAATACAAAAATAAAGTCCCTATCATGATATGTCGTTGCTTTTCTAAATCCCAGAATCAGGACCTCGTTGAGAAGCTAGTAGTCATGTGCGTCAATTGTCATGCTACGTCGCTGCTTCTCTAAATCCTACTAATTGGGATCTCGCTGAAAAACTAATAACATGATAAAAGATCAAAAAGACTATTGTCAAGTGTTTTCCAAGTGCATCTGGATATCCATTGTTTTGATGCCAAGATGCCATGTCCGATAATGTTTAGATGTCAAAATGTTTAAAAGTTTTGATTGATCTTGGAAAATGTCGAGACTTGATGAATTCAGGAAGGACACATCCTGAATGATGTCGATGTCGAGAGTATTTTCCCTAATGGTCGTAAGGGGTCCCCCAAAATAATGACGATGCCTAGGAAGGACACATCCTAAGGCATAAATGACAGAGTTGGTTCTTCAGAAGGACACATCTGAAGAATACTGATGTCATGAAGAGTGATCTTTAAATATCAAGAGGATCACTCAAGATGTCGAATGACGATGACGATGCCTAGGAAGGACACATCCTAAGGCGTAAATGATAGAGGTTATCGTTCAGAAGGACTCATCTGAAGACTAACCGAAATTTGACAGTTTGACTTGTTTATGATGATTTGACTTGTTTTGACCAAGTTTGACTTGTGTTTGATCGTATGTCAATATTGTTATGATGATATGAGTGACATGTTGATGAGATTAGCCATGTTTGAACAAATGACTGTTTTACTTTGGTTTAGGAGTTTCCCCATGTCGAAATTGATTGAAGACTTTTGACGTGTGTGCCAGTGTAGTGCCATGAACCCTAATGGACTGACCTAGTGTAGCCTTGGGGGCTCATCAATAGATGGCCTTGCCTACATCATACACTCAGAGACCTCATAGTTCGACACGACCAATGACTTTGTCTTGGTGAGAAAAGATTGCGTCATGATTTTATTTTGACAAACCTACAAGGACTGACCTAATGTCTCGGGGACTCAAGCATGAGTCTTGCCTACATAGCAAATGTGCAGAGACAACGTAGTTCGAACAGATGACGAAGACTGATTTGACATGACTGACTTTGACAAGAGATGCCCATGTGTTTGCGCTTTTCGACCAGTCTGATGTTTTTGTTTGGTTTTGTTCAGGACGTTTTATGATTTTTAGGTCTTTTTTTTAGGACATTTTGCGATGTTTTTGGGTCTTTCTTCATGACTATTTGCTAATGTTTTTGTCTTTTTTCAGGACTTTTTGTGATGTTTTTTTTCTTTTTTCAGGACCTTTTGCCAATGTTTTTGTCTTTTTTTCTTTTCTTTTTTTTAAATTCTCAGCTCCATCCTCTGATGCTATGCGTAGAACTTTCGGAGATGTAAACTGTTGATGGGTTCTGTCAACTGTTCCCCATCTAGAGTTGCCAATTGATAAGCTCCGGAACCAAAAGAAGATATGATAATATAGGGACCTAGCCAGTTTGGTTCAAATTTTCCTGGCTTTTCTCTATCTGCTTGGTTCTTGGGGTTCTGCATTAGAACTAGGTCACCGATGTCAAACTTTCTGACCATAACCTTTTTATTGTAGCTGCGACAAAGGCGGTTCTAATATGCTTGGAGATGATTCAGTGAGTTTTGTCATCTTTCTTCCAGCATTTCTAGCTCATGCAGGCATGATTGTCGGTAGTCCTCTTCATTAGTAAGACCCTTCAAGGAGACTCGTAGCGAAGGAATTTTGACCTCAATGGGTAAGATGGCTTCAACGCCAAAGACTAGGGCGAACGGGGTGGCCCCTGTAGGAGTATGAATGCTAGTTCGATAAGCCCATAGAGCAGGGTTAAGTTGTATGTGCCAGTCGTGGCCAGCATCATTGACAGTCTTTTTTAAGATCTTGACAATGGTTTTATTGGACGCCTCAGCTTGGTCGTTTCCTTGCGGGTAGTATGGAGATGAAAAGTGATGTTGGATATGGAATCGTTCACATAACTCACGTACGTCTTGGTTTTTGAACGAATGTCCGTTGTCGATGATGATGATCGGAAGGCCATACCGGCAAATGATGTAGTTGAGGATGAACTTTGATATTTGTTTGCCAGTAATATATGTCAATGGGATGGCTTCAATCCACTTTGTGAAATACTCAGTGGCGGTAATAATGAATTTATGGTCGTTGGATGAGGTTGGATGAATCTTACCCACGAGGTCGAGTCCCCATTGAGCGAAGGGCCAAGGAGAAGTGATGGGCCGAAGTTCTTGTGCTGGAGCATGGACCAAGTCACTATGTATCTGACATTTGTGACAAGTCCTGACATATTCAATTGCATCTTTTTCCATTGTCGGCCAATAATACCCAAGTCTCGTCAATTTCTTAGCTAGCGTAGGACCACTCGAATGAGATCCGCATATACCGTCGTGTACTTCTCGTAAGGTCGTACATGCTTCGTCGGTGTCAAGACATCTAAGGAGGGTATCGTCGAAACTATGGCGGTAGAGGGTGTCACTGACAATGGCATACCTTACGGATTTTCTAATGAAGGACTTCCGTTGGTTATTTGACAGGTTCGGTGGGAGGGTGTGAGACTTTAGGTAATCGTAAATGTCTTGATACCAAGGAGAGTTTGGACCAACAAGTTCACAAACCATTTCCGATTCTGGGATATCGTATGCCGGTATCAAAAGTTGTTCTACTAAGAATTCAAATTGTGGCACATTTTTAGGGATGTCCAAGAGAGAACTGATAGTAGCCATTGCATCAGCTGCCTTATTCTGTGCCCTGGGGATTTGCTCAAAAGAAATCAGTTGGAAGTACGTCAGGAAACTGTCCACCATCCTCTTGTAGGGAAGCAACTTCTCATCCTTTGTTTCATAGTCATCATTCACTTGGTTGATTATTAGCTGGGAATCCCCGAATACAAGCAATGTCTGAATTTTTCATTTGATTGCCAACTTGAGACCTGTGACTAGTGCTTCATATTCGACAATGTTATTTGTACAAGGGAAAGCAATCCAAAATGATTTAGGAATTGAATCCCCTTGCGGTGTGATAAACAAGATTCCAGCGCCTGAGCCATGACCAGTATAAGACCCATCAAAATACAGTTTCCATGGTGATGTCGGTTCCGCATGAAAAATGGACTCATCGGGAAAATCAGTTACTAATGGATGAGTGGCTTGAATCGGTGCGTCTGCTAGTTGATCTGCTATTACTTGCCCTTTTATTGCTTTGCGCTCAACATACTGTATGTCATACTCGCTTAGGATCATGACCCATTTTGCCAACCGGCCTGTTAATGCTGCTCGACTTAGTAGATATTTCAATGGATCAATCTTGGCAACCAGTTGTGTCTGATGGCTAAGCATATAGTTTCTTAGTTTTTGAGATGCAAAAACAACATCGAGGCATGCCCATTCAATGTACGTGTAGTTCAACTCATAGCCTATCAATGTGCGGCTGATGTAATAGATTGCCCTTTCTTTTCATTTGTAATCATTTTGGGCCAGCAATGCCCCCAATGCTGAACTAGTAGTGATGTATAGAATCAATGGCTTTCCATGAATGGGCGGCATGAGGACTGGTGTTGACAGTAGGTAATCTTTGATTTGCTGGAAGGCCTCTTGACATTTATCCGTCCATACAAAGGGGACACTTTTGCGCAACAGGTACTGGAATGGATGGCACTTATCTGCCAATTGGGCTATGAAACGGCGAATAGATTGTACTCTGCCCTGCAAAGTTCTGAGTTCACTGATCCCTCTGGGCGAAGGCATGTCTATGATTGCTTTGACCTTTGCTGGATCAACCTCTATGCCTCTTTGGGAAACTATGTACCCTAATAGTTTTCCTGATGTGACCCCAAAGACACACTTCTTAGGGTTTAGCCGAACTTTGTACTCTTCAAGTCTCTTGAAAATTATGTCGAGTACTCTCAAATGATCTTTCCTAGTTGCTGATTTGGCCAACAGGTCGTCTACATAATCCTCCATTATATTGTGCATCATGTCGTGGAAGATCATGGTCATAGCCCTTTGATATGTGGCACCTGCATTTTTGAGACCAAAGGGCATGACGTTCCAACAGTATGTACCCCATGGGCAAGTAAATGTCATTTTGTGTTGATCCTCAGGAGCAATGTGGATTTGATTATAACCAGAAAAACCATCCATGAGGGATAGCATCTCATGTCCTGCAGTTAGGTCGACTATGATGTCAATGTTGGGAAAAGGAAAGTCATCCTTTGGACATGCCTTGTTTAGATCCCGAAAGTCTGTACATACCCGAATCAGCCCATTTGGCTTTGTCACCGACACTAGATTGGAAATCCATTCAGCATAATCTATAGACCTTATGAATCCGGCATCCAGTAATTTCTTTAACTCAGTCTTGACCAATAGAGCAACTTGGGGATGCATTTTGCGCAACTTCTGCTTGACTGGTTTAGCATTGGGTAATAGTGGCAGATGATGCAGAACGAGTTTGGGGTCCAATCCTGGCATGTCAGTGTAGGACCATGCAAAGTTGATCTTCCGTTCTATAAATAATTTATGAAATTCTGGTTTCTCTTCATCAGTCAATGATGTGGCAAATAGGACCATCTTGGGGTCTTCTGCAGTTGAAATGTTATCCTCTATTGTGTCCTCAATAAGCATGGCCGATTTCTCCTATTGCACGGGGAGAAAGTCCATTCCTCCATCTTTGGGCGCCTCAGAGAGGTTTTCACCCGTAGATTCTTCCTTTATTTTTACTATTTTATCGTCAAGAGGTGCCTTTCGGTTTTCACCTAGAGACGTTTCATTTTTTACTTTATTTTTACTTTTGTGACTAGAGGACTGAACAGTCTCGCCAAAGTATGCGGTGCAGTCTAAATCAATAGCAAATCCTGATTTATGGTCCCCACTGGGTATGCCTTCTCGTAATCCCATGAATTCAGCAATGGCTTCATCATTTTGGAATGTGTCCAGAACTGGCGGTCCTTGTTGGTCCCAATCGACTAATTCAGGGTAAACTAAAGAGATGCCATTGTCAAGGCTAGTGAATTGGGGTGAGGATGCAGATAGCATGCAGATGGATTCGTTGATGTTGTAGATGAGGTTATCATCATCCAACTCTACATCGGACTCTATCCAATATTCTCCTTCACTAGTGTCATATTCATTGTCGTAATAAGGAGTGAAGGTTTTAGAGCCCTGGTTATCAATGTCGTCTAACACTTCGGATAGATTAGACTGAGGGGGGTCAGATGATGGCTGTTGTGTTTTATGGGAAGTGGTAGTAGGGCTTTGACTATTTGGTGCCTGTTCAATTTTGAATGTTTGCCAAAATCATTGTTCAGAGGTCAATTCCCCTGGTTCGACAAACAAATCATCAAGACAACAGTCACTTAGGGATCGTTCTGAGCCAAATTCCCACTCGTGGGAGTCAGTTTCGGTGAGGGGTTCCCTAGTAGTCTCGACACTGTCAGAAGCATGTACTCGCTCATTTAAAAGTTCAGAGGTACATCGATCGCCATTGGCAAGTGAGCCAAACCCTAATCCAAGATACTTCAGAATTTGAAAAGTTTCTATGGGTTCCCTTCGGCCTGTTTTGTCTTTTCCTAGGCCACTAGTACCATCGTAGCCTTTAGCCTTCATGAAGTCATAACCTTTGCCATATATTTGAACTGGTAATGGGGGTAATGTGATCGTATCCTTATCGATCCATCCTGTGATATCAGCAAGGTCTTCCTCACTCATGTCTCCCCACTTGATAAAAATTGTATTCGGTGGGACTATGAAGGTTTCCTGAGGTTCCATTCGGAAACATGGCCAACCATAGTCCTTGGGAGATCTAGGCATTGTTGTTATGCTGTATGCTGTGTGCAGTTTGAATTCTCCGCAGCCAAGGTCCTGGATTTTGACAGTTGATTCAGTCTTAGGGTTGGTGGAAGGTGGTGGTATGGCGGAAGACGTGGATGGAGCGGATGTGGAAGATGACGTGAGTGTGGAGGGGTCGATGTACTTGGATGACGAGGAGCCAGGTGCTTCTCGATTAATAGGTACTCAATTTTTGGAGATACCCCTTAAATTGGTACAATATTGGAAAGGGTCGGGGTCTCCGTATATGGTGACTTCTGTACCGTCAAAAGGAAACTTGAGGCATTGGTGGTATTTTGACGGAATGACTTTTAAAGCGTGGATCCATGGACGACCAAGTAAAATGTTATATGGTAGTTCCAAATCCAGGACCTAGCAGGTTGTGTCTACAATGACCGGTCCCACTCTGATAGGGAGAGAGATAACACCCTTTGAAGAGCGTTCCTCGTCATCGTATGCTTTGATCACTATGCTTTTCGTTGGGTCTACGCATGCATCAGAGAACCCAAGAGCCTTAACCAATTTGAGGGAGCATATGTTCAACCCTGCTCTGCCATCTACTAAAACCCGTCTAACTTTGTGCTTGTGGACAAAAGTTTCTATGTGTAATGCGTCATTGTGGTTGGTTTTATGTGATGAGTAGTCTTGATCCGAGAAGGTGACGTGGTGTGGCATGGTGAGATATCCCACCATAGTTTCAAACTGATTGACATCGATGTCCTTAGGGACCGACGACTCTAGGAGAGTTTTGTCTAGGATTTCTTTGTGCGCCAGAGAGATACGAAGCAGCTCAAGGATAGATATTTGCACGGGAGTCTTTCCTAGTTGGTTAATGAGGTTGAACTGGCTTTTGGGTTTCCACTGTTGTGGGGTTGAGACAGGTTTTGGCTGTTTAGCCGATGCAGCAGGTTGTGATTGTTTAGCCGATGGGCCCGGTATTGTGATTTTGGCTTGTCTAGGAGGAGGCAAACCAGCTATAGTGACCTTGCCACTGCGAGTAGTAGCATTACACTGGGGTGCTCTCTTGACCATAATGGTATTGATGTACCCATCTTCAGTTCAGACATTGTTTATAATTGGTCCACTAGAATAATCGTACTTGACTTGGGCGAAGTTAGCTTGGTTCTGTGAACCTGACGTGGATGCATTATGAGAACCATGATCCTGCAGTGGATTCTTATGGATAGTATGATCTGCATTGGAGGTGAATTGTGATCCACCTACTTCGATTGTGCGATTTTCAATAAGATCTTGAATTAGGTTTTTCAGTTGTCAACAGTTAGAGGTTGTATGTCCTTTGGCTCGATGGTATTCGTAAAGTGCATTGTCATTCCACCATGATGGTTTGAACTGTCCTGGGTCATATGGTTTGATATCCGGAAGTGTGATGACCCCGTGCTGGATGCATTTCTTAAGGACTTCTTCAATGGGTTCACCCAAATGGGTGTATGTGCGACCCCTAGGAAATTGTCTCATTTGACGATATTGCCCTTGACTGTTTTGACCACCTTGGTTGTTTGAAAGAGTATTGGGAGGAGGTGTCAATGTCGTTGTTGGTCTGTTTTGTTGTTGAACCCCTTTCAGGGCTAATACGGGACCTTCAGTATTTGCAGTCTTGGCATCAACAACACCGTCATTTGTAACATGCTTATTCTTAACCCAATTTTTGTTTTTGTCAGCTGGTGGATTGACGTTCGTGTTTTTGGAACCATATCTCAGTTCTCCCTTTGCGATAAGGGCTTTCTCAATCTGGACTCCCTTTTCCACTAATTCTGTGAAGTTTGTGCAACAATGTATTTGCAATGCGAATTTTAGGGGTCCTAAAAGTGTTTGGACGAACATGTCAACTTTTTCCCTTTCAGGAATGTCAATGTGACATCGACTAGCAAGGCTTCTCCATTTTTGAAAGAATGGAATAAATGTCTCACCAGAGTCTTCTTGCATGAGATGGCACAAGCTAGTGATAGAGGTATCCATGTCAATGTTGTACACGTAATTTCTTATGAATTTTTCGTTTGAGCTCATCCCATGTCTGGATATCTTTTTGAGTTGAAAACCATTCAAGGGCTTGACCCGCCAAACTTTTGGAAAAAGGTCTCATCAAGTATGTTGGTTCGTAGGCGATATCCATACAGTTGGTTGCGAATTCGCGAACATGTTCAATGGGATTAGTCTTGCCTCTATATTTTGTGAAGTTGGGTGACACGTATCCTGGTGGAAATGCAGGCATACATAAATTCGTGTCGAAAGGGTATACATCCAGGTCATATGATATTTCTGATTTCCTGCCTGAAATGTACATGTTTTGCATAGTTTTCTCCATATCTCTCATTCTTGCTTTGAGTTCATCTATGGTAGGGTTGTTTACGTTTCCGTATGTTGGGTTGCCTGGTACACCATGTGTTCCTGTCTAGTGTGCGTGAATGTTGGTGTATTGTGGTGGTACAAATTGTTGTGGTACATATGACGTGTGTTGTTGGTATTGGAAGTTATGATTTGGTGCCTGTTGATGAGTATGAATGTTGGATGAGTATGTTGGGATGTGTCCCCCAGCCATGTGTGTCGTTATTTGGGGGATGTTGTGACCATGACTGTTATGGTGTGTCAATGATGTCATGGGTTGTGTTATTTGGCCACCTTGTATAAATTGTTGGTTTTGTACAAGGGGGACGTTTGTGTTTGTACCTTGGGAGGTAATGACATTTGACTGTGTTGTCGTGTTAACGTTTTGTTGTTGTCCTTTAATAAAGATATGTCCTGTGGCTCCTCCCAAAGGATTTTGTGAATTACTACTGAATGGATTTGTCGAAGTTGTGTTCATGGTAGTAGATGTAGTTGTCAAGGGGGGATTGTTCTGACTTGATGATGCCCCCATGGTATTTACTGTTGCAGTAAAAAGAGGATTGGAATAATTTTCCCACGTTGTTGAGGAGCCAAGAGTGGTTCCATCCGATTGGGGTAGTGTTGTGGATATTGTGGATGATTGTGATCCCCCAATAGATGTAGCATTTATTGTGTTGGAGATGTTTGGGATGTTGGGCGTGGTATGTACTGTCGTTGTGGTCCCAAAGGAAGTATTGTTCGTAGTATTCAAAAGTTGACCACTATGTGACATGTTATTTGCGTTGTTGGCATTAGGGTCATGAAGTGTCAAGTTTAGTGTGTTAACATCAAATCCTTGTGGTAACTTAGCTCCTTCACTCAAGAGCATAGCTACGAATCTGTCTTTGTCCTGAAGAGCTATTGCTTTAGCCATCTGATAGGCCTCTGGGTCTTGTGTCAATGCCTCTATGTGTTCTTGAAGTAGTTGACCATTTTCATCTCTTTGCAAGTAGAGGTCGAATGTACTGTTTGACGAGGATTGCGTTGTTGTTGGAGGTTGATTGTCTAGATTGGTAAATGGATCGTACAAGGTCCAATTTGAGTCATATGGAGGATTGTTGACAGTAAATGGGGGGTCTTGTCTAAAGTTTTCCATTTGTCTCTTTTGTTTTTGAAGTCTGGTTTCAACCATAAATGAGATTGCTCAAATAGGAATGATAGCCTAAATGCAAGTATGACACTATGTGAAGTCTAAGGTTCAAGATGAAAACTAGAATGACTAATGTTTTTGGATTTTTTGTGAATAAGGATATGCAATTTCTATGCAATGTAAGACAAGGTTATCTAAGCACCTCTAAACTCGAACTTTGTTTTCGATTTTGACTGCTAAAGGACTTCGTTGGAAATGACAAGTTGACAAGGTCTAAATGACTAGTGAGTCTCCCTAACTAGACTTTTGAGTTGGAAGAATCTCACAAAAGAGGACAATGACTAAAGGAGGTTTGATAACTTAGTCCAAGAGGGTCTAATGTCGAAAACAATGACTTTGCAAAGGTGTGCTTAAGATTTTCCTAATCCTAAGTATGCAAATATGGACCTAGGGACAACGTATGTATGAAACTAGAAGGAATGATGTATGAAACCTATGGTGACTAATGCAAGCTTAGACAAGACTTTGAGCAATATCAAGTTTGGTTTCTGACAGAATCTTCTTGATGACAGTGTTTGACAAATGGTTGACAATTTGAAGACCTCAGGTTTCGACTTTGAAGTTTAAAATTTTGACAGGCAAATGCGTCACAGTTTAGCAAATGCGTCACAGTTTGGAAATGCGTTCAGTTTTGCAATTGTGGCTTTATCACTGTCAAATGTAGCTCAATTTAGCATATGTGGCTTTTAAGTTGACAGATGCATCGCGACGCCTACAGATGCGTCGTTACAGGTTTCAGATGCATTTTAACAGATCAGTTGCGTCGCAGAAAATCACTTGCGGTTTGACAGATGCGACTCAGTTTAGTTTCAACATGATTTTCGTGTTGTTTTGATGGAAGTTTTGACTTGTTTGATGAATGTTTTGTTTGAACTGTGACAGAACCAGAATACACTTGACAAACACAGTGTTTTGAATGTAACCAAACACACATCAGATAAGCACGATCCTAAAAAGGCCAATAGGCCAAGGGTTTGTATACTTGGTATAGCCCACCTTTATACCCCGGATTGGTGATAAACACCTTTCCTTCTCGAGAGCGGATAGCTTAGAATTTTGGTGGCATTGGCTCCCCTCCACGGCTCATTAACGTCATTCGAGCACACCAAATTCAGATTCTTTGGGTAGTGACATCCCAAGAATTGCTATCTCTACTCAAGGGGATCAGTAGTGAGTGTCTTCGGGCATGATACTGTACCCTGCACTATACCAAGCAACGGCCAATAGAATGGTTGGACACTAAGACAAGAGGTTTTTAATTCGGGCATTCCGTTCGTGGGGCGTGATCCATGTGGCGAGAGTCCCCTTTCGGATCCATCTCGTCGGAACCACGCTCGTGATTCTTGGGCTTTCCCCAAGAACCCACTTTTATATACCAGCTGGAAGTCCCTCGGTGTCAGGGTGCTACCGGTCTGAGTCGTCCTGGGGTGAGTACTTTTTCCCACCAGAACAGGCCCAAGTTCTAGAGTCAGTAACCGTTTCTCTTACACCCAGGATCTCACGAATGCGCAAGGGGAGAGGATACTCCGATATACCGAATCGTGAAGGGTAATTAACAAATAAAGATGGGTCTGGTTTTCTGATCATGAGGTTTTCACCAAGTGAGAGCATACTCACCTACCATTCCACAATCACAATCAAGCATAAAAGACATGATTTCATTTTATATGCACCAAACTCAAATGTTTGCTACTCTAAGAAAAATAAGCACAAAGTTTTGTTATTCCTTCTTTGACATGCGAATCTGCAAACAATGAATATTAGTAGTCTCTTATGCAATGGTCTTCGACAAACGAATGAGGATTGCCACACGCTACAAGAAAATATTAGTAACACAAGAAAAATCTAATCTAGTTAACATGCAGGAATAAAAAACACAGAAAAAATAGAAAACCAGAAAACCAGTAACCAGAAAAACCCAAAAATCTGAAAATAAAAATGGCCAAACTGAAAGAAAATTTTACCAGACAGTTGCGGCTCAACAGGGCAGATGCGTCGTTTGGGTCTTCAAGTGCGGCTCGGGAGATCAAATGTGTCGTGCGGGATGTCAGTTGTGGCTTGTCAGGTCGATTGCGTCACTTCTATCAGCAAATGCGTCGTGACGCATCAAATGCGTCGTGATGTTTTTAAAAAATAGTTGCGTCGATCTGTACCTGTACCTGCAAAACAACAAAAAACCGTACGGAAACAAGCAAAACGGAGTCAGGTTCACCAATGTAATCAAGGGTTTTCTTCAGATTTGGAGAGTTAGCAATAAACAATAAACAATAAACGAAACCCAAAGATTTTACGAAACACAAAGGAAATAAACAAAAGAACAATTATACCTGATTGTTGATACCTCCATGATTCCCTTTCGTAATACCTTCTTGCTTGCTGGATAATGTTGCCCTCAGATTCGTCAATCGAGCAATCTAAAATATCTAAGCCCTACAACAAGATTTGAAGGGTTTGATATGCCTAAATGACTATGTCTACAAACCAATGCCTATGTCTACAATAATGCCAAAATTGGAATACTAAGATTGCCTATGACCATGAACATGTGAGAGTAAATAAATGCCTATAGTAATTACGCCAAATGTCTGTCCCTTGAAAAGTGAGAAGAAGATGGCATTTTATAGAAAAGGCCATTTCGAACGGACGGACGAGATAAATCAAAGACAAGAACCTAAAATGAACTATCCAGATTAAACCTGAGAATCCCTAATTAGGGTTAGGGAAAAATCCTTAATCAAATGGTCAGAATAAAATCGGATCGACGGTGGAGAATAAATGAGGAAATTAATTAGAAAATGAAGATTTTCGAAAAATCAAGAAGATAAGATTGCCCGATTTGCAAGATTCGAAAAATCAAAGAGATAAGATGTAGACTGAAGAAAAGATTTGGAAAAATCAAGAATCTGCGATTGCTTGATTTTTGGAAGATTAATTACTAATTTGAATTAAAATAATTCAAATTATGGATTTTGAGAGATAATAAATAATCTTTTTAGATTATTTATCAAAAGGACTCAGTTAAGATTGACATGACATTTTAAATAATTTAATTTATTTAAAATGAGAAGAATATTAATTGACAATTAAATAATTAAATTTAATTATTTAATTTAGCAGATAAGACCAATTAATTAAATAAATTAATCAATTTATTTAATTAAGGCAATTAGTGACGTATTTAATAAATAAATGAAATTTATTTATTTAATAATCAAGAAGAAATAAATGACGAAGGAGAATTAAATAAATTAGGAAATTTATTTAATTAAAGAAAGACTTAGACAGTTAATGACGTATTTAATAAATAAATGAAATTTATTTATTTAATAATCATGAAGAAAACCAAGATATGAATTAATTAAATAATTATGAATTATTTAATCAATAGTCGAATGTGGACCAAGGACATAATTAAATGTCATAATTATGATAGGACGAAAGTGGTAAAAATGAAGCTTGCAGGCCTAGGTCATTTTTAGGTGTCTACAGCACCAGCATTCGTACACCCACATGAGCCACTCCATTTGCTCTTGGTCTTTGGAGCTAAGGCCATCTTTCACATCGAGGTTGAAATTCCTTCCTTATGAGTCTCCCTGAAGGGTTTAACTAATGATGAGGAGTATAGACAATCGCGCCTGCATGAGCTGGAGATGTTAGAGGAAAGAAGGAAAAATTCCCTTAACCATCTACAAGCGTATCAAAACCGTCTTTGTCGCAGTTACAATAAGAAATTCATGGTCAGGAAGTTTGACGTTGGCGACTTAGTCCTCATGCGGAACCCTAAGAACCATGCTGACAGAGAAAATCTAGGCAAGTTTGAACCAAACTGGTTGGGTCCTTATGTCATCGTATCTTCTTTTGGTTCTGAAGCATATCAACTGGCTATGCTGGATGGTGAACAATTGACAGAGCCTATCAATAGTCTACATCTTCAGAAGTTTTATGCATAAGCATCAAAAAGTTGAGCCGAAAACTTTAAAATTAAAAAAATAAAAAATAAAAAATTGAAAAATGGTAAAAAATTATTGCCTTGATGAAAACCTGGCAAACAAGCATCTTAGCGGCACCAAAAGAAAAAAGAAAAATGATAAAAATAGTAAAGAAAAATAATTCGTCCAACAGTGAAAACCTGGCAAACAGGCGCTTTGGATAAGTACCATGGTGAAAACCTGGCAAACAGGCACCATGTGTAATCAATCATTGCTCTACCATCTATTGTTACTTTGTCTTCCTTGGCCTAGGATGAAATACATTTTCCATCGCCGCCACGACATCTGCCATGACAGCATACCCTTCCTTTCATGGTTGACAAAAGGTTGACATCAAGTTCTGAATATTGTCCATCTGACACCCCAGGCACATCCCATTCACGTCCTTTAAAATTGGCTAAGTCTTTGACCTGACTAGGGGAAAAAAAATTATCATATGACTACAGTGGGTATCATGCATGGTCTTGACAATTGTAAAAGTCTTGAAGAAAGACCAAAAACATCACAAAATGTCTTGAAGAAAGACCAAAAACATGGCAAAATGTCCTGAAAAAAGACAAAAACATCATAAAGTGTCCTAAAAAAGGACAAAAACATCATAAATGTCCTGAAAAAAGACAAAAACATCATAAAATGTCCTGAAAAAATGACAAAACATCATAAAACATCCTGAAGAAATACCAAAAACATTGTAAAATGTCCTAAAAAAATAAAAAAGACCTTAAAAAATAAAAAACATCTTGAAGAAACTACAACAAACGTCAGACTGTCTCAAAAAATGCAAAACCAGAGTAATTTCTTGTCAATTCTGTCAAATCAATTAGTCTTTGTCATTTGTCTGAACTACGTTGTCTCTGCGCATTTGCTACGTAGGCAAAACTCATTTTCGAGTCCCCGAGACATTAGGTCAGTCCTTTTAGGTTTGTCAAAATAAAATCATGATGCAATCTTTGGTCATCAAGACAAAGTCATTGTTCGTGTCAAACTAAGAGGTCTCTGAGTGTATGACGTAGGCAAAGCCATCTGTCGATGAGCCCCCGAGGCCGCACTAGGTCAGTCCATTAGGGTTCATGGCATTACACTAGCACACACGTCAAAAGTCTTCATGTCAAGACAAATCATTTTACAAACAGGAAAACTTCTAAAGCAAGGTATGACAATCATTTATTCAAACATGACAATCACATCAGCATGTCAAAAGAAATCGACATATGGTCAACACAAGTAAAACTCAGTCAAAACAAGTCAAATGATCATAACCTGTCAAACTGTCAACTCTTGGTTATCTTTCAAATGTGTCCTTCTAAAGAATAGCCTCTGTCATTCATGCCTTAGGATGTGTCCTTCCTAGGCATCGTCATTGTCATTCGACATTTTGAGGGATCCTCTTGACACCTAAGGATCACTCCTCTCGACATCAATATTCTTTAGATGTGTCCTTCTAAAGAACAAACTCTGTCATTTATGCTTAAGGATGTGTCCTTCCTAGGCATCATCACCATCCCTGTCACTGGCATTTCGAGGGATCCCTTTTTACATTTAGGGATCAATCCTCTCGACATCAACATTATTCAAGATGTGTCCTTCCTAAATTTGGAAACCTTCGACATTCCTCATCTTGGCATCGTCAAAACCTTGACACCCTAGCATCTTAACATCATCAAACCTGGCATCTTGACATTAAAACAATGGGTATCCAGACACACTTGGAAAACACTTGGCACTTGTCTTTTGGATTTTTATCATGTTACTAGTTTTTCAGCGAGATGCCAACAACAGGATTTAGAGAAGTAGCGACATATCATGATGTTTGTCTTGACTTTTGACACACATGATTACTAGATTCTCAGCGAGGTCCTGATTTCAAGATTTAGAAAAACAATGATGTATCATGATAATGGATCTATTTTTTATTTTGGCAACCATGGTGCTAGTTTCTCAAGGATGTCTTGGAAACATGATTTAGAGAAGCAATGATGTTTCATGAATTGTCCTTCTTGTCTTTTCTGCTTGTAGTTGATCATGACAAAAAGACTGGGGCAATTGCACTCTTCGTATGAGTCATGATCATCTTTTTCTGTGACTGCTTGTCTTATGTGATGGAACGACCTTGTACACCTTGATCTATGTCATATCATGGTGTTTGTTGGCCATTACAACAGTCTTCCCAATGATGATTAAGAGAAATAAATATTAAAGTCCTATGGTAAAGTTTTGAATGATTTGGTCTAGGAAGTAACATGCATCTCCTTCGGTCTGGTCATCTTCTCTTGTCTGTCTCTCGATGATATCCTATGACATACAAAAATATAAGTGCATACATAATCATATATACATTGCATTAGGCCCATACATACATCATCCATAGCATTAAATCATATACATTTCATTGCATATTGCATTAACATAATCATAAACATGGCATCCATTCAAATAAATACATTATGCATATCATTATCATCATCATCACAAAATTGACATAACATATAAATAAGCATTGCATCATCATGACATCATATCATAAGTAAGCATTATAGGACATACATGACAAGACATATAAATAATACCATCATCCATCATAAATCAACATCATACATAAAGCATCACATCACATATATCATAATGCATAAATCAAATAACATCGCATAACACACATGTAGGCCGCATCAAAACTGCATCATATAGCATCATCTCAAAAATATACAATGTCACAGGATAGAGTCAAGAGATATCCCAAAAATGGATCTCACAGGCTAGGTGGTCTATACATAATGTGTCATAACATAGAAGCAAATATAGCAAACATGCCCCTAGGAAAGGCTCTCATCATCCCCTCGTGGCGAAGAGTGTGGCGGCTGAGGACCTATGACTGGCGCTGAGATAATAGGTGGAATGGTAACCGCCTCTATCTGTGAGCCTAATGGCACTGACCCCGATGGCACCTGTGATGACACTGCGACCTGACTCTGTGACATTGAAGGATCTATCATTGGTGGCTGCCTCTATATTGACCTCTGCTCTGAATCGGTAGACCCATGACTATGGCTCGAATGATGACTCGAGGCATGCCTATGTGAGTGGTGGGACCTATGCCCTGATGTGTGCCCTGACGAGGTAGAACCTCCTAAACTGGTGTGACTCCTGCTGCTGCTCCCACTCCCTGATCTATGACCGCTGCTTGTCCTCGTCTGTCAGCGCGATAGTGTAGGATCTCGTCGCTCGAGAGGCACTTCCTACTCATATAAGGTCCTATATTGCCCATACCAAGTGCTCACCCTGGCAAGCTCATGGGCCATATCCCCTGAAGGTCTTGAACATAAAGCTGCAAAGTCCACACACCACTTTGTTGACTCCTGCTGGAAGATCACTGCCTGATCCCGCTCTACTCGAGCCACCTCTAGCTCTACCTACAGTTCCCTGACCTATTCCACACTCTCATCTAGCCTCCTCTGTAGATCTGTCACCCTCTGATCTGTCGTGGCGTCCTAGGGAAATGTTGAGGTAGGGGGTATCTCCTCCTCTCCCTCCACCATCCTCCATCTCAGGAGTCTCTTAGGCTCATCCATGGCATCATCATCATCACCGTCCTCCTCTACGACCTCCTTGCCACCCACTCCCTCATCTCGTGGCACATCCACCTCCTTGCCACCAACTCCCTTGTCCCGAGGCACATCCACATCCACATCTACCTCAAGCTCCTGCTCCTACCTCAACTCCTCCTCCTCCTGCTCCTGCCTCGGCTCCCTCTCCTGTCTCTCCTGCTCCTGCCTTGGCTCCTCCTCCTCTCTCTCCCCCTCCTCAGCCACCTCTGGAATAGCATCCAATGCTGCTCTACCCACACGCGACCGCACCCTCCTTCCCTGTCTCTAGCCATCTCTCCTCTGTCTTCAACCGTCTCCTCCATCATCCCCATCATCTCCATCATCTCCACCCCAACCTCCATCCCTGCCCCCATCTTGCCCTCCATCCCTCCCCCTACCTCCATCCCTACCACCATCCCTCCCCCTACCTCTGCCTTTGTCACCATCTCTACCCCCTCGCCTGACTCTCGACAACGTGGTATAACTAACCTCCTGTCAACAAGTGTTGGCCCATCTGGATCTGTTAGTGGCACTGGTCGATGTGCCTGCCACCATAAGTCGTAGTCAACGGTAGTCCCAGGATCCGCAATCCCACCTCTCCATCCCCATTGTTAGGCTGCTAGCCCATCAATTTGTTGCTCGAAAAAAGCTACAGGAATCGCTGGCCCCCAAGCTAATTCCCTAGAAGATCTAGCATACTCGGTTGTACCTATTGGTACACCCTGCTGCTCCCCAAACTGTCTCAGTACACGTTGTGGCAGATACATCTCTATAATAAGCTGGCTCTACACTATCCTACTAATCAGATAGTGGTACTATCTACAAAAGCTCAGGTGGTCATCCTCATCGTCCCACTGCTGGCAGTCTCTGTACGACCTCCAGATGAATGAAACCATGGTATCGATTCGATGGCGCCACCAACCTGTCTCTCCCATCCTGGTCTGCTGTAGGGAACCAGAATAATAATAAGCGTAAGGAATCCCCTCGACTAGCTACGGTCTCTGGATAGGAGGTCGAAATATGGCCACATGCTTCCAGGCCCATATTATCAGAAGTGTAGTCCCACAAGAAATGCTCTCAGCCCTCCTATAAACCACCTCGTGAAGCTGATGGTAGAGTGTGTCCAACAAACAAGGCCCCCAGGCATACACTGTCCTATCCCACCTCATCCCCACTATCACATCTCCCCAACCAAGGGAAACTCATGCTCGCGTTGGTCAGGAATCAGTATCCCGCCGATCAGTGTCGCTAGAAATGCATTGAACCGAGCATAATGCTCCGCCATAAACTCCCAGTAGATCTCATAGCCCTAGATGTCGAGTCCTGCTCCCTCATCCCAATAGTACGTTGTGAAGTTCTGATATCCTGCTCCCTCATCCCGATAAACGTCCTCCAGCGTCACTGTGGCCTCTCCTGCGGCAAGTGGAATGAGCATGTCTCTAACCGCCACCTCTCACATAATGTAGTTAGCAAACCTCTATTTTCTTGAATAACAGGCATATAGGCAGCATAATATAAGCCCAGCCGCATCAACTGTCGTCGCTCCCACGAAGTCAGCTGATCACCAAACCAGAAGGTCGATGGTCTGCTCTCCCGAGTATAAATGGGTGCAAGTTGTCTCTGCACAAAGCCAAACAACACGTCAGTACCTTCTGACAATCATCATTATCATCATCAACATTTAAAATTTTAAAAGCATCAAAATCAGCACTAGTCAAAGTCAAATTCAAATGTGTTGCGTTGATTGCACTTGCGTCACGGAACAACGGTTGCGTCGTTCCGTACTTCACATGCGTCACGACATATCGATTGTGTCATTCTATCTCTCAATTGTGTCACATCAGAGCACTTGCATCACAGTTTATGGCACATGCGTCACTTCATTCGAATGCGTCGCTCAAACTAGCGAATGCGTCGCAAAATGACATATGTGGCGTTATAACTATCGATGAATGCGTCGCATTTTTAGCAAATGTGTTACACATCCTCGGCCTCCCCTAAATACCCCTTACACTTGCGTCATGACACAACAAATGCGTCTAAAATGAATTCAAATGTGGCTTACGCGCACGCATATGCGTCGCAACGCATTCATTGTTCCCCCTAAAACCCTAATTTTGGCACACAAAACAAAAAATGACAAAGTGGGTTAGGGGTACATACCACTGGATTTGAGCCCTCTAGCCACATGTAGGTCCGCACGATCTCACCATGATGCTCAGTCATTGGAATCACCATCCTCGCAGAAGTCCTCTTCGCTCTGAGCTCTCGAATTTGCTAAAGTAAATAGTGAAAATGAATTGACTTTTACCCCTTTGTCAACCTATTTATAAAGTCAAAATGACATTTGTCAACTAGGTTATTACTGGAGGCCCTTTTGACCAACTTTGACCACCCCTTTGGCCACTTTAAACATGTCAGAATCCGAAACTGTCTGAGCCATTGTTTTTCTGGTCATTAAATTGACTTATCAGGACACTTTCCAAATTTTTCTGTCGTCGGCCTAAAATTTGAAAAATTTCCTGAGGGGGCATCAATACTCCATACCTTCGCTGGGGCATGACTTTAACTTATTTTCTTTGTCACAATGCGACATGCTACATTATGACAAAAAGGGGAAAAATGTAGACACATAAAATGACCTAGGCCTGCAAGCTCTATTTTACCACTTTCATCCTAGCATAATTATGACATCTTAATTATGTCATTGGTCCACATTTGACTAGTAATTAAATAATTCATAATTATTTAATTAATTCATGTCCTTTTATTCTTCATGATTATTAAATAAATAAATTTTATTTATTTATTAAATACGTCATTAATTGTCTAAGTCTTCCCTAATTAAATAAATTTTGTAATTTATTTAATTACCTTTATTCATTTATTCTTCCGATTATTAAATAAATGAATTTCATTTATTTATTTAATATGTCACTAATTCTCATAATTAAATGAATTTATTAATTTATTTAATTATTAATCATATCCTCTAAATTAAATAATTATCTTTAATTATTTAATTGTCAAAATTAACATTTCCCTCATTTTAAATAAATGAAATTATTTAAAATGATCTTACATTCTTGACTGTCAGTTCATTTTAGTAAATAATCTGGAAATTGATTATTTATTATCACACAAAATCCATATTTTGAATTTATTTAATTCAAAATGGTAATAATCTTCCAAAAATCAAGCAATCGAGCAGATTCTTGATTTTCCAAATCCGCTTTTCAGTTCAACTCTTATCTTTTTGATTTTTTGAATCTCACAAATCAGGCAGTCTTTATCTTCTTGATTTCGAAAATCTTTATTTTTCTGACTAATTATCTCATTTATTCTCGACCGCCGATTCGATCTTCTCAAATGACATCTCGACCACTCATTTAATGATTTTTCCCTAACCCTGATTAGGGATTGTCACATTAAATCTCGTCCTCTGATTTTAGGCTTCTGTGAAAATTCAATCTCATCCGTCCGTCCAAAATTGCATTTTCTATAAAATTCCAATTTTGCTCACAATTTCGATTACACTTAGACACTTAGACACTTACACATACTCACATACGCATATGCTTGCATTTTAGTTTATCATTTTGGCATAATTGTCTTAGGCAGTAGAGTCATATTGTCATATTCTGAAATCCTTCAAAGCTTGTGTAGGACTTAGTCTTTGTTTTCAAATTGCTCACACATTCGATCTGAGGGCAACCATCAACAAGTTAGAAGGTGCTATGAAGGTAAATCATGGAAGATTCGATGAACGACAGGTATAATCGTTCTTGTTTTTAGTTTCCTTTGTTCTTGATAGCTTCTTTGGGTTTTATGCTTTATTTATTTGATAATCTAACAATCCAAAAATAACCCTTAGATACACATCCCTTTATGTCAACCTCAATAAAAATACTAAAATGAATATAAATTGTCAGCCCAAAACATTAAAGATTAACAATGCGAATCAACCAAAGTCGGCCACAACTTAGTGAGGACCCAGAGCAACATCTCCAACATGAAAACACTTTAATTAAATTCTCCTCGAAGATCCACAACATGCTTCAACACCTTGTCAACCAAGAACAAGAAAAATATGAATACGCAAGAGAAAATTGCCAACCACGAGCACAATGATCAATGCAGATGAGCAAAAAAGATAGAGCATGATATAGAAAGATCCACAAGCATCACAAACCAACAGAGAAGCATCTGCAACAATTGAGATAACTGAAATAGCCTCATCTTCAATCAGGAACACCAACTGAAGAAACAAAAAAATTGTCAGAATGAAAATCTTCATAACTCGATCAAATCTTTATGCGGATCTCTAAAACTCGACGTGGATAAACTAGATAAACTCAACAACAAACCCTTTAGTCCACAACCTCTAATCATCAACGTACATAACATACCACCATACTGAACATCACTTCACCACTAACAACCTGCAACTCATTTATTACAATTTTTTCAATATCCTCGACATATACAACTTCAAATGAATTAATACTAATAGTGTTGACATCAATGACAACCACATATCCGCAACACAACCACAACATCCAACAATCTCCCCCTTTGGCATTGATGGCAACACATGATGTGAAAAACACCATCAACGCAACTTACTCTTGACACTTACTCCCCCTTAGAATCTGACTCATTTTCTCCTCAACACATTCACATGACTCTTCTCCCACATAACTCTTCTCCCCAGATAATCACCAGTTTTTCACAAGAATTTTCTCCCCCTTTGACATCAATGACAAAGATTTATAAGCTTTGAACCACATATCTGAACATCTGAACCATCTGACTACTCCCTCTGAGTAGTAGCCACCACAACATCAATCTGAAACAAGATATAATTGTGAAATGCACTGACTAATGCAATTGCTTTGCATCTTTAGTTCTGATTAAGAGGGATAATCACCCCTAAATTCCCTCTGAGATACTTAAAAGTATCCTTAGGCAACGAGTTGGTAAATATATTTGCAATCTACTCCTTAGTAGGCACATACTCCAGTCTGACTTCCTTTTCACTTATTTTCTCCCTCAAAAAGTGAAACTTGATAGATATATGCTTTGTTTTTTAATGCAGCACCAGATTCTTGGAAATGTTAATAGCGCTTGAATTATCATAGAATATAGCAATAGGCTCATCATATACAACTTTAATATCCTTCAACATATGTTTCATCCAAAAAAATTGAGTATAATTGTTAGCAGCCGCAATGTATTTGGCCTCTGCAGTAGACATGGAAATGGCATTTTGCTTCTTGCTTAACCATGAAATTAGCTTCTTACCCAAGAAAAATGCTCCACCACTAGTACTTTTTCTATCATTCACATCTCATGCCCAGTCAACATTAGTAAAGGCACTCAAAGTAAGATCATCTTTAGGATACCATAGGCCAAGGTCAACAGTTCCCTTCAAATATCTAAAAATTCTCTTCACATAAGTCACATGAGATTCCTTCGGATCAACTTGAAATCTTGCAACAATACATACAACATTCATGATATCAGGCCTAGTTTGAGTTAAGTACAACAATCCACTAATAATTGATCTATATCTTGTGTGATTTTATTTCAGAGAATCATCTTCTATTGTCAACTTACATCTGGTCACCATGGGTGTACCAACTGGCTTTGAATCTTCCATATCGAACTTCTTCAGCAATTCCTTCACATACTTGGACCGAGATATAAAAATTCCTTTATCTAACTGAGTCATTTGCAATCCCAAAAAGAATTTCATCTCACCAATCATAGACATCTCAAATTCATTATGCATCTCATTAGAAAACTTCATGCACAAACCATCATGTCCTCCAAAAATGATATCATCAACAAAGACTTCAACAATAAGATCTTTATCATCATTCTTGAAATACAAATTACTATCAACAATACCTTTGTTAAATCCAAGTTTCAACAAATACTTATCCAATCTTGCATACCATGCTCTAGGGGCTTGCTTGAGTCCATACAATGCTTTCTTCAACCGACACACCATATCTTCTTTATCAGTCAACTGGAATCCATCAAGTTGCTCAACATACACTTCTTCCAATTCACCACTTAGAAAAGCTGATTTGACATCCATCTGATAAACTTTGTAGTCCTTGTGAGCAGCATAGGCAAGAAATAATCTTATAGCTTCAATTCTAGCAATAGGGGAAAAGGTCTCTTCAAAATCAATTCCTTCCATCTGTGAATATCCTTTACATACCAGTCTTGCTTTATTTCTAATCACTTCACCTTGCTTATTCAGTTTGTTTCTAAAGACCCATTTAGTTCCAATGACATTCTTATCCTTAGGTCTGGGAACAAGAATCCATGTTTCATTCTTTTCAATATGTTTTAACTCTTCTTTCATTGCTTCAACCCAATGCTCATCTTTACATGCTTCATTCACACTAGTAGGTTCAGTATTTGAAATCAAGCAATACTCTTCTGCAATATTTCTCCTAGTTTGGACACCTTTATTCTTATCACCAATAATTTGATCTTCTGAATGATTCAATCTTACATACCTCAGAGTCTTCTTAGAATTTTCTTCACCTTATGTCTCTTGTGTTCTCACTTCTGTGTTTCCACTGGCTTCTCCTTCTTCATTCTCCCGATTTACTGAATTTGTAGTTTGATCTTGCTTTCCTTGGGTTGTATTGTCATCCTAATTATCAAAGTCATATCCACAGGTTCTAGATGGTGTACCTAAGTCTTCATCAACCTTGACATTTACACTTTCAACCATCTTCTTCAATCTTTTATTGTAACACTGGTAGGCCTTACTTTTAGTAGCATAACCCAGAAGATACTTTCATCACTCCTAGCATCAAACTTTCCTATGTCTTCATCCCTCTTAATATAACATCTGCTTCCAAATATCTTGAAGTATTTAATAGTAGGCTTTTGACCAGTCCAAAGCTCAAAAGGGGTCTTACTAATATTACCTTTGATTTGTACTCGGTTGAGTGTGTACACAACAGTACTCACAGCTTCTCTCCAGTAGATATGGGGAACATTTCCTTCCAACATCATTTTTCTAGTAGCTTCTTCAATTTTTTTGTTCTTCCTTTCCACAACTCCATTTTGTTGAGGGGTCTGCAATGCAGATAATTGTCTCTTTATTCCATGTTCTTCACAAAAAGAATTAAATTCATCGGAAGTGAATTCACCACCTCTATTTGATCTAATAAACTTAATCTTCAAACTTGTCTCTGTCTCAACCATAGCCTTAAAGATCTTGAAATTTTCCAGTGCTTCAGATTTCTCCCTTAAGAAAGTAACCCATACCATTCTAGAATAATCATCAATGAGTAACATGAAATACCTGTAAGCTTGTAAACTTCTGAACTTCGAGGGACCACACAGATCAGTATGCACAAGCTCTAACAATTCATTTGAGCAATGCCTTTTACTCCAAAATGAAATTATAGTTTTCTTTCCCAACTGACATTCCTTGCATATTGCATTAGTTGGTTCACCAACTTAGGTAGATCTCTCACAGCCTTAGTGGAACTTATCTTGACAATATTATCAAAGTTAACATGACACATTCTCCTATGCCATAACCAACTTTCATCAACTTGAGCAATCAAACAACTTTTACTAGCAACACTCAATTGAAAGATATTACCTTTTGTCTTTGTACCTGATGCAATTACATTTCTGGAACTCAATATTCTACACTTTCCATCCTTGAACTAAAGATTGTATCCTTTATCAACCATTTGACCAACACTCAAAATATTATGCTTCAAGCCTTCCACATATAGAACATCATCAGTATTATTCTTACCATCAAGAGAAATGTCTCATGTATATGATGTGAACATCCACTGTCAATTACCCATTCATCTTTCTCTTCAACTCGAGCAGCTAGGGCTTTCTCCACATTTGTACAACTAGTAGATACATAATTATTTTCTCTAAAAAGAATAAATACCCATTCATCATCACTTCTATTTTCTTGATCAGATTCATCATCTATCACACCTTCATCAGTAGTATAGTAACACTTCTTATGAAATTCAGGCTTGTTATGTCTTAGTTTAGCAGCTCTTTCCGTACACCTTGATGCAAAATGACCTATCTTATTGCAAGAAAAATATTTAAGAGGAAACTTTCCTTCATACTTACCTTTTCCTCTCGGTACTCTTTTGACAGTAAGTGCTTCCAGCTCTTCTAGCTCTTTTTCTTCTTCTTCAATCTATTTGATTTCATCCTCATACTTGAATGTCTTTCTAGATGAACTTTCACCTAGATCATACCTATGTCTATCTGTTCTAGAAGTAGTAGCCTTAAATGCATATTCGTTAGGAAGGGAATCACCAAATTCACTCAACACAAAAGTAGTCAACTTACGAACCAATGTATCTCTGGTTATGTTTGTTACAATCTCAAGCTCTTCAATAGCACTAGCTTTGACTTTGTAAGAATCAGGCAATGATCTAAGCACTTTAGCAACAATCTCATATTCGTCTATCTTTCCACCAGCACATCTAATACCACACACAAGTTCATTCACTCTTTGCATGAAAGTTTTAATGTTCTCATCATCACCCATTCTCAACCTTTCATATTTCCCTTTCAAACTCTAAAACTTAGCAATCTTCATATTAGCATCACCTTCATACAAGGTTTCCAACTTTTTCCAAACCTCATAGGAAGTCTTCAGATCCATAACATTTTTCATCTTTGAATCAGTCAAAGCACTCAAAAAATCTTCCTTAGCCTAGATATTATACTCAACACCTCTAATCTCAACAGAAGTAGTAGGACCATTATGTGGAATAATATACATATTACTTGTAATGCTCCAGTAGGGTTCACCAATGCATCTCAGATGGCACTCCATTCGATTCTTCCATAAAGAGTAATTTTTTCCATCAAATCTCAAACTATCCTTCTTGTAACTTGCCATCCCAGATCACCTTAAGCTATTAAACTTCTTTCAAAGAACCTGCTTTGATACCAATTGTTGGAAAAACAAGGGTAGACAACTGAGAGGGGGGGGGGTGAATCAGTTGTCCCAAAACTTCAAAACTTATTCAACTTATTAACCTTATTCTTAGATCTGATTATTAATCATGAAAACATAAATTAACAACACATCAGAAACACACATAACGCCAAGATTTTTTTACATGGAAACCTTGTTAGGGGAAAAACCCTAGTGGAGGTCAGTCCACAAGATTAGACCCTGCTAAAAGTATAAGAAGATGAAATATGGGGAATGCACATGCATTCAGGCACACTGCCTAGAGCTCACTGCTCAAATACAAAGGAAGACATATTGTCTTACAAAGAGATTTTGATTAAAACCATCCGCAGGGATTTGAACTGAGAAAATAGCATCTGCCAATGCTTGGTTACAGTTCCAGTTAAGCGCATGAACAATACTTCACTCTTCTACACACTTCTTCACTTTTCTTCACACTCCGCTCTGCCTTCGAATGATTTAGAATGTTATTCACACATACACACGAGCATCCACTGGCATACATTCACACCTCAACAATCACTCTTATATATCCGCAACAAGAAATTTCATCCCTTTATGTCGGCCTCAATAAAAATACTAAAATGAATATAAACAGTAGGCCCAAAATATTAAAGATTAACAATGTGAACAACCAAAGTCGGTCACAACTTAGTGAGGACCCAAAACAACATCTCCAACATTAAAACACTTTAATTAAATTCTCCTCGAAGATCCACAACATGCTTCAACACCTTGTCGGCCAGGAACAAGAAAAATTTGAACACGCAAGAGAAAATTTCCAACCATGAGCACAATGATCAACGCTAACAAGCAACAAAGATAGAGCATGATCTAGAAACATCCACAAGCATCGTGAACCAACAGAGAAGCATCTACAACAATTGAGATAACTGAAATAGCCTCATCTTCAATCAGGAACACCAACTGAAGAAACAAAAAAACTATCAGAATGAAAATCTTCATAACTCGATCAAATCTTTATGCGGATCTCTGAAACTTGACGTGGATAAACTAGATACACTCAGCAACAAACCCTTTAGTCCACAACCTCTGATCATCAACGTACAAAACATACCACCATACTGAACATCACTTCACCACTGACAACCTGCAACTCATTTATTACAATTTTCTCAATATCCTCGACATATACAACTTCAAATGAATTAATACTAATAGTGTTGGCATCAATGAAAACCACATATCAGCAACAAAACCATGACATCCAACAGGCTTTGGGGTTAGGAGAATAAGCATTTTAATTTGCAACATTATAATTTTCCCTTGTGGTGATTTGAAGAGGTCATTTTTGAAGGAATTATGTTTTGATAAATGTTTCTAAAGCATCTCCAAAGGGAATATGATTCTTGAGAATTCATTTACAAGAGGGGACCACTTTTCTTACATGTTCTTTCATTATCTTTTGCATTTCTTGCATGTATTTGCATGTTGTTACATGTTTGGGTTGTAATTGTGAGACACAGTTTCAGTAAAATGGCCATAACCTTCTCATATGGTAACAAAATTAAGAATTTTAAAATGATTCGGAAAGCTAGAAATGAGGTGCACCAAACCCAGAAACTGTTTGAGGAAATTTTAATGAATAATAGAGCATTGATAGGAATAAAGTGACAGGTTTTTTGGGTGGTTTAGTGGAGGTTGTTTTGAGAAACCAATAGTGGTTTCTTCTCACACAATTTCTATATATTGATGTTGCTCATTTGGTGAAGTTGGATTTTGAGGAGTTACATATTTTTGTATACAGAAATCCCATAATTTAAGGGATCTTATGAGCTTCCGCATATTGTAATCTCAATTCATATTTACTGCAATAAAATTTAGTGTTTTCCTTCTTGCATATGTTGTGTTATTTTGAGTTGTGTTATGAGTTTTCAGATTTGTAAGGGGAGTTTATTTCATCAAATAATTTTGTTTTTACAGACCTACACATGAAATTTATTTAAATTCTCTATTAGAATTGTATAATACAACAAATAAGAGTTTTATTACCTTGTTGTGGTAAGTTGAGTAAGTTATTATATTTACTCAAGAAAATAAATAAGTTGACTGATATATATTTATATACATATATGGAGATATATATGCATGTATTTAGTGTCAAAAATTACACCCTAGGTCATTTTCACACTTATGCATGGTGCCTAATGCATTTATGATAAAATCCATAATCAAGATTTTACAATTTCGACTTCATGGATGACAATGACGAAGCATTGATAGCTTGTGGTTTAAATTTTGAAGGAAATTGGTCGAACTGCAGTGCAATGCATAGACGTCTACATGGCACACAAATGTTCTACTAAAATTTGAGATTCAAATGAGAATATTTTGTACAAATTATTTGTGATGCGTGTCCCAACACCCAAATGTGACTGTAATGACTATCCCATCCAATCTATGAACACAAATATCTTCTCTCTCATTTTCAAAGGTTCTTCACAATTTTTTCAAGTTCTCACAACTTCTGCACAAATTTTTGATCATTTTCTACTTAGAGCTCTCTACTCTTACCAAAACTCTGTCAAAATTCTCTCACAACAACAAGGACTCCTATTGCACATGATCTTGTTACATCTATCATCTCAAGAAAGGGGCCACAATTGTTGGTAATTCTCTCTTGCTTGTCTTTTTATCAATCTTGTCTATCATCATACTTAATTTGATCTTGTCTAGCATCTTTTAAATCGTGATAGGGGTTTTCCTCCACAACAGGGTTTGTTTCTATCACATATCTAGTTTATTTTATGCATTCCAATCTTATATGGTTGTTTATGGAGGTGGAAACACCAAAGCGGGGGTTTGACTGAGGAAAATCGCTATACAACCCCCAACATTTGTCCTCATCTCCATGTGTGCAGGTGTTGGATAGGTTGAACTAATAAAAGACCTCATTTTGGTAGATTCTGGGCTTGATCCATATAGACAACATCGTGAATGTGTAGAAATACTTACAATGTATTGGTGTCCAAGGCTAAGGCTTTGCCCAATTAGTATTATTCTTTATATATTATGTACTTTATATTCCTGTAGATTAATTTTTTTTATCATCTTGTGTATGCAAGTTATTTGAGATTTTTAGTTATATTCATTGTCAAACTTAGCTTAGATTTTACCTTTAAAGAATTTCTATTTCTAGTTCACTTGAGCCAAGACAATTGAGGTAGTTGAGAGATAAATTTTCTCCTTATGATCCTATTATCTTGAGGGAAGAAAATTCCCTCTATATTTTTGGTGAACCTAATGTGAACTCTCATATCAGATCTTTTTGTTCAAAATTTCAATGCATTTGATAATGTCTTCTCAAAGCGGGATTTTGATATGTTAGAGGATGCCCTGGATGATTTCCTAGAGGCATATCCACCTATTCAAAGACCAATTATACAAACTTCACCCTTAGAATCTCTTTCCTTGCAAGATGAGAAGTCTATAAATGTGATTGTAGTATCTGCTACCCTTGAGATGCCTAAGAGACCAACTATTTATGTAACTTTGGCGAGTCCTCCGAAATGAGGCCATTCTATTCACGGTCCATTCAATAGTGATTCTTTGGATATGTATACGAAGTTTACACAATTTAAGGATTCCTCTTATAATGCAGTAGCACACACTTATAATACTGAAGGAATAGACAAAATGTTAATCAACTTGATTCTTTACCACCTTCTCAATCAAATCTTCCTCAAACACCTAAACTCTAGTCAAGAAACAAAGTGAGTATGATCTTATCAAGAAAATTTGTGTTACTCTTGCTAATATCTCACTTTGGGATTTGCTTCAAACTACTCTGATTTATTAAGGTATGCTTCAGGAAGCTCTTCAAAATATTCTCTTACCTTCTTCTACTAGGCCAAAAAATGTGAATGTGTTGATATATCATATTCGAATGAATTTTCCAAATAGTACATTCTATCCACATGAATTCCCACTTCAAGAAGTGTAAAAGAAAACATCTCCAATAATGATAATTGTCTATGTTGATAATGTTGATATTAGGAAAACTCTCATTTATACCGGTTTGACACTCAATATTTGTAGTATTGATCTATTACCTAAAGTTAAAGCTGATTCAAGTTCTCTTGTTGCATATTCTTTGTTTATTTTTGGTTTTGATAATACTGGTCAACAAGCTTTGGGCACTATTATCTTGCCCTTAAGGATACGACCAATCATCATTCCTACCTTGGTGTATATTATGCCAAGACCTTTATCATATAATATCCTCTTGGGTAGACCTTGGATTCATTCTTTAGAAGATACCACTTCTAGCCTTCATGGTTTTGTTAATTTTGTTGTTAACAATTAGGTAGTTAAATCAAAGCTAACCCTTATGCTATTCACCTATGTCAACTGACAGCAACCGGTCATGCCTCAATTACATCTACCTTTTAGAATTGCATTCCTTTGTTATCTTCCAATGTGTAAACATGTAATTCAATAATATATCTTACAAAAGATGCTCTTGAGAAAAGTGTCCCTAAAGAAGAAAGTCTTGAATATACTCCTATTTATTCTCCTAAACTGAATGCATTTCTGGGTAACAATTGGGGATCTCTAGACTTCATTGAATCTTATATCGGTGAATACAAATTAGATCCATACACTTAGATATTCTAAAAATCTCATTTTCCTTTGCTAAGAAGGATGATTATGATTCCATGAAGTAGGGTGATACTTATAGTATTGATTATGCTCTTTATACTAATCCTCCTTCTTAGGAATTGCAATCACATTATGGACTAGGATTTGACATCTTCTCTAAATTTAGTTATGGAGGTAAAGGTTGTGGGCTTGATGAAAAAGGTATTAAATTTCCCTTAGAGGCTGATCCATGTGACTCTAATACTAGACTTGGATACCACCCCACAATGTTAAAGCAAAGCCCTGATTGAATGTCAACATGGTTTTTGTTGAACTTCTTCCACTTAAGCTTGTTCATCTAGAATATATTGAAATAAAAGTAGACTCTAATGAAGTTCCTCTATATTTTTTCTCTTTGGAAGAAGCTCTAGAATAATTCTTGGATGTCTATTTTGATCTCCCTTCTTATAACCATAAGCTTTGATTCTTGTATCTCTTGAATTGTTGAGCATACTGTGGAGAATATGTTTTGAGTGTTGATGAGAATGATTATTTATCTTATGATGGTGAAAACACATCTATTATGCATCCTAAAGATCATAGTACTCTCCTTAAAGGAGACACTTTTGATGTCCTCATGGATCCAAAGTATTCTGAAAAGGTAATTAATATTGGGAAGTGTTTGGAATAATCTAAATCACATTTAGACCTTTTGCATATTATCCTAACATTTTTGCTTGGTCATACAAGTATATTCCTAATATTGATGCTTCCATTGTGGTTCACAATATCATTCTATGTCTTGATGCCAAGCTCATTAAGCAAAAGATTTGTAAAATGAATCCCAAGGTGGCCTTGTTAGTCAAGACTGAGATACAAAAGATTTTAAAAGCTTGTTTTATTCGCCTCATTGACTAATCACCTTGGATCTCAAATATTATAGCCATTAGAAAACCTGATGGTCGTATTCGTGTTTGCATTGAATTTCATGATCTTAATAAGGCTTCTCTTAAAGATGATTTTCCATTACCAAATATTGATATGATTGTAGACTTGATTGCAGGCCACACCTTAATTCCCTTTATGGATGGCTTCTTAGGATACAACCAGATCCTTATTAATTCAAAAGGCCAATATATGACAACCTTTACAACCCCTTGGGGTATCTAATGTTATGTAGTCATGTCATTTGGGTTGAAGAATGCTGGAGCAATCTATCAATGTGTGATAAGATCTTAGAAGATTGCATCGATGACATCTTGTCTAAACCTGTAACTCGTCAAGACCACATTAAGAATCTTTGTCTTATCTTTGAAAGGCTTCAACTCTATAAGATGAGAGTAGATCCTCTTAAGTGTGTGTTCGATGTAGATGTCGACAAACTACTAGGATTTATTATCTCTCATCGTGGAATCAAAGTCAATACAAATAAGAGATGCAATCATTAACATGCCTCCACCTAAGATCATCTCTCAAATTCATAGTCTACAAGGGAAGATTCAGGTAATTCATAGATTTATATCTCAATTGGTCAATTGTACCCTTACATTCATGTGCTTGTTGAAGAAAGATGTGTACTTTTGGTGGGATGATAAGTTTCAAGAGGATTTTGATTCCATTAAAAACTACTTGGCTAATCCTCCCATATTAATTCTGACTATGCAAGATACACCCTTCCTATTGTATATTTCAACACCTCATGCTTTAGTAGCTTTAGTAGCTTAGCGTGACAATGATGGTAAGGAAAGAGCAGTCTATTATATTAGCTATGTTCTAATTGACTATGAAACTCGTTACTTTGTAATGGAAAAACAATGTATTTCTATCATCTTTGTGATGCAAAAGATAAGACACTTCCTTCTCCACACAAAGACTCATGTAATAGTTAAAATCAACCTTCTTAAGCACTTGTTCTCTAGAAATAGTCTCTTCGAAAGGTTAGTGAAATGGGTGATGTCATTATTTGAGCTCAACCTCAAGTTTGTTACTCAGAAAGAAATCAAAGGTCAAGTTATCATTGATCATTTGGTGAAAGCTCCCTCACCTGATCCTTTCCCTAATATAGAATTGTTCTCAGAAAAAAAAATTGTTTTCTTTAAATCACGAATCCTATATGGGAAATTTATTTTGATGGATCGAGATGTCAAACTAGTTATAGAGTAGGTGTAGTCTTTATTTAACCTGAAGGAAAGGTCATTCCTCTTTCCTTTTTGTAGACATGTAAAAGTGACCTAGCACATATCACACATCGTAAACTGCATTTTTCCATTATTGACATCATTTTCATTATCACTATTGCATTTCATCTCATTAACATCATTAATCCCCTTTTTAACATCATTTACATCATTAATCCTATTTTCCTCTATTAATTGAATAATCTTTAATTATTTAATTAATTCATTATTTCATCATTAATCTAACTTTATTCCTCCTGATTAATTAAATAAACATCAAGTTATTTAATTATGTCACTAATATACCCTATTCATCTAAATCAATTAAATTTTTATCATTAATAATTTAATTTAGATCACTTTCCATTCTCTAAACATGAATAATTAAATCAATTAGTCAAAATCATTCAACATGGTCAACAAAAAAAGAAATCTTTATTTGTTAAAGTCAAAAAAAAATTGTATGTTCATCTCCAATATTAATTATTATTCAATTAATTAACTATCCTCACTCTCTTTCGATTGAGTAAATGATGACCACTGATTTCTCACTCTAATTGGTTGACTAACCCATCTATTTCCCAATCCCATTGATTTTTTCAATGCCAATAACCACTCAACCTAATTTCTTCAATCCCCCCAATCATTCCAATCTATTTCCTCTCAACGGTTCTCAATTGTTGATCATGATATTTTACTACTAAATCTCGACCATTCATCTAAAACTTGAAAATCTATATAACAACCTTCTTTCTTCTCAAAATTGATTGGAGAATCTAGAGAATTTGTGGAGAGATTATGTAAAAATAGCCATTGAAGACATTGAGCTCATTTACATCTTTGATCACCATTAACACACTTTTGAAGCTTTTGTAATAACAATGGAGGCTTCAATCCAACATCAATACGAATTACACTTTGACATGGGATGGTAACGTTTTAATTCATGAATTCAATTTATGTTATCTTTAGAGTTGCATTGTTTGATTGATTTCATTGTTTTATAACTTCATTGCATGAGTATGGTTGTGATTTGATCTTTCTTTGATCTCTTTCATTTGATTTCATTGTTGTTTTCCTTATACTTATTTCTCCCCTTATTAATTGGCACGCTCGGTGGGACCTGGGTCCTTAACAATAATATTTTTCATAAGTTTTTTGAGCAGTTACAGGTTCTGGAACACTGATTTTTTTTACAGGAAATGCTATTGCTAATTGAAATGTGGAAGTCCCAAAATCTGAATGTGATCGTCTTCACGGTTTGACCGCTATCATCAAGAAAACCACTATTGTTTATTTTGTATTGCAGGTTTTTGACAAAGCTAACTATTACAGGGTTGCTTTCATCCTAAATAGGTATGCGGTCGTACTTTGCTTGTACTACTATCGTCTGAAATTGCCATGGTTGTTCTAGAGAAAATTCTACTATTGTACTAAATAGATCTGCTATTGTTCTGCTTTTTGTTCCGATTCAATCTATAAAGGTTATTTGGATTTTTTTATTTTCCTAACCCTAGCAATTGATTATTTGATGTGCTTTTTGAAAGGAAGCTAAGGTAGAAAAACAACTTCCTACACTAATTTTGAGAGGAGAATAATGCAAAACTTTACAAATATTTAACAATTACATAAATTTAAAAAAAAAAAAAAAACATAAATATCATGCATACCACTACACGACGATTTACGTGGGGAAAACCCTTTCGAGAGAAAAACCCCACACTCCAAAGTTGCCAAATATATTATTCAGAAATCACAAAGGTTACAATATACTTGCAGAGCAAGCTTCTCATAAGAGTATCACCACCAAAGATCCAGAGACAACATGACTGTTATCAGACTCTCATAATACATCATTTTCTACAATTGTAGTACAATGCCCTCATAAAATAGGGTTACCTTCTAAGGCAAGACAGACCAACAAAATATCCACCATTATATCTAAAACCTAATAATTAATGGTCTAGATTTACAATGTATCATTTATATAATGTATGTTAGACATTTTAGGATTTTCTTGAAAATGTTAACAAAAATTATGTACACGCATCCCACTCCTCCCCTTGTTGCCATTGTATATTACACCTATCATTGTAACTAGGAAATATATATATAGCCTTTATATAATTGCAAGGCTGAGACATATTTTCCAACAAATCTCCCACTTGTTGAACACCTTGCAAGAGCAGCGGGAGGGAGTAAACATTGTCTCTTAATTGCTAGGGGTCGAAAGGCTCATAATCTCTGAACACCATTTGAACTTTATATTCACAGGCTTAGTTAAAGAATCAAAAACATTCATCAAATCCTCTACCTTGACCAACTTCACCCTACCATCTTTGACCATATCTCTAACAAAATGATATTGTACATCAATGTGCTTGGTCCTAGCATGAAATTTTGGGTTCTTGGCTAGACATACCGCACTGATAGTCACAATAAATTATCATTGCACCTTTTTTTATTCCAATATTTGAACATAATATCTTAAGCCAAATGGATTTTTTACAAGCACGAGTATTTTCCATATACTCTACTCCAATAGTGGACAAAACAACCATATCCTGTCACTTACTCATCCAAATAATCGCACCACCGAATAATGTGAACACATAAGCATTGGTGGATCATTTGCTATCGATATCACTTGCCCAGTCTAAATCCACATAACCATTAATATCAAGGGAAATCTCATCTTCGATCACATTACTATGATAACATAAGGAATAATCTGAGGTACCACACAAATATCTGAAGACCCTTTTAACTGCATCCTAATGAACTCTACTAGGATTAGACATATATTTGGAAAGAACTCCCACTAATTGGGAAATGCATGGTCTAGTACAAACCATAGCATACATCAAACTTCCAATTGCACTTTGGTAAGGCACTCTGCTAATGTCTTCCATCTTTGATGGAGATGTTGGAAAATATGAAATAGATTAATTTTCTCCAATACAAAAGGGAACACACAATGGTCTACAATTTTGCATGTTAAATCTATGTAAAATTGAATTGACATACTTACTTTGGCCAATCCATAGCTTTCTGTTCACTCTATCTCTTTTAATTTCCATCCCAAGAATGTGTCTAGCTGCACCAAGGTCTTTCAATTCAAATTTAGCAGTAAGTTGATATTTCAGTTCTAAAATCATTCATTTCTCTTTGCCAATAAATAACATATCATCAACATATAATGCAATAAACATGAAATGATCACCATTAGTTTTATAACAAACACAATGATATGATTTAGAATGCTCAAATCCTAAACTCAACACATATGTATCAATTTTTTGGTACCACATCCTAGGACTCTATTTTAAGCCATATAAAGATTTCTTCAATTTGCAAACCAACTTACTTTTACCTTTCACCACGTAGTGCTCTAGCTGTGTCATATAAATATCCTCCTCCAAGTCACCATGAAGGAAAGTAGTTTTCACGTCCATTTGCTCAACCTCTAAATCATAAGCACTAGCAATAGCAAGAAAAAATCTAATGGATGCCATATTTGCAACAAGAGAAAATATCTCACCATAATCAACACCCTCAACTTGAGAGTAACCTTTCGCAACCAACCTTGCTTTGTACTTCTCAATACCTCCATAAGCCAATATTTTTCTTGAACACCCATTTGCAACCAATAGGTTTTTGTCCTTTAGGAAATGGTACAAGATACCATGTATCATTCTTTTTTAAAGATGCCATTTATTCATCCATAGCAATCTTTCAAGATTCTACATCATGCATACCTATGCCTCTTATACAAATTGGGGTTCATCCATGTTAGTATTCAAAGCAAAAATACATCTCCAATCATCAGGTGTACCTTTTAGGTGGTTGTCTATGCCTTGTAGGCCTACGAACAAGTTGAGTTGGAGGTTCTTCCTCCTCTTCTGAAGATTCGGAGCTTGACAAACTCTCCTCAACTTCTTGTCTATCCATGGGTCTCGATTCAACTTTCGTAGGCATAGCAGGAAATTGAATCACATCTTCCTGTTTACTTTGTTTTGATTGCAATGTAACAAAAGAAGGTTTAGTTTCTCTAAAAATAGCACTTCTACTATATTTTTACCTTTTTACAGCAGGATCCCAAAGCTTGTGTCCTTTCACACCATAACTATATCTAATGAAGATACATTTCATAGCCTTGTTCTCCAACTTTGTTCTCTTCTCTTTTGGCACATGTGCATATGCTTCACAACCAAAAACTCTAAGATATATTAATGAAGGCTTGTGACCCAACCACGCCTCTATAGGCATCTTATCAACAAGAGTTGATGTAGGAGACCTATTAATCAAGTAACAAGTAGTGGCAATAGCTTCAACCCAAAAATTTTGTTCTAGGCCAACACCACTTAACATACTCCTAGCCTTCTCCATTAGTGTCTTGTTCATTCTTTCTACAACTCCATTCTATTGTGGAGAATACAAAGTTGTCTTTTGTATATGAATACCACAATCTTTACATAATCTATCAAAATAATTAGAGAAAAATTCACCACCATTATCAGTCCTTAAACATTTTATTTTCTTTCCAGTCTGCAACTCAACCATTTCTTTAAATTCTTTAAATCGGTTGAAAACTTCAAATTTACTCTTTAGAAAATATACCCATGTCCTATTATAATCACCAATAAATGAAACATAATATGTGGATTTACCAACTGAAGGGAAATCTATAGGACCAAACACATCATAATGAATAAGATCCAATACACCACAATATTTATGAGAACTTGAGTAAAACTGAACACAATTTTGTTTTCCATAAATGCAAAGCTCACATAAATCAAATTCAAGATTACAATCAGACAAACCTTAAACAAGGTTTTTATTTTTCAAGGTCCTTAGACCCTTTTCTCCAATGTGGCCAAGTCTCTAGTACCATAACATAGTTTTCTTTGCGGATAAATTTGATTCAGAAGAAAGAGCACCCTTGGGTACCCAAAATCCATGACCATCTGTTGAAGGTGAAACCATCACTTCTTCCACAACTTTCTTTTCATGGAAGTATTATTGCACTCAATAGTGCATGCATCAAGCTTATATAATGTTCCATATATAACACCTCTAGCAATCACCATAACACCTCTAACCATCTTACATCCTACATCATAAAATACTACTTGCACACTTGCATCTATTAGTTTGCTCATAGCTAACAAATTTTGTGCTAAACCAGGGATATGCAACACACCATTAATCCTTTCTATTCTACCATCAGGAAACTTAATTTTAACTTTACCATGACCAACAATGTATAAATGAGAATCATTACCCAAGTACAACTTACCTCCATCAAATTCTTCATATTCAGAAAATCAATCTCTATTAAAGGTCGTATGAAAAGATGCACCTGAGTCAATTAACCATGCATCATTACCTGCATGAGTTGCCAAAGCTGCAATGAATGCATCACTATTTTTGTCTTTGTATTCTTTACGAATATGTCCATGCTTACCATAGTTCTAGCAAATAACTTTGGATTTTCTAGGAGATTTAGATCTCCCCTTGGACTTGGATTTATCACACTTCTCATTCTTCTTTCCTTTTTATTTAGGTCTTCCACAAACATTTAGGGCCTCCTTGGTAGTGATGGATACCTTCCTCCTCATCTCTTTAGAAAGAAAAGAACCTACCATGTCTTCAATCTTCAAAATAACAAAATTACTCCCAATAGCCATGACAAGAGAATCCCACAAATCGAGCAAAGAACAAAGCAAGATCTGAAATTTCTCCTCCTCATCCATTTTGACACTAGCTTATTCCAATTGAGCCATCAACATTTTGAATGATTCCAGGTGGTCTGTGATTCATCCACTCTCTTCCATTCTCAAGGAATACAACTTCTTCCTCAAGAAAATCTTGTTCACTAAATATTTGGCATGATACATCTCACCAAGCTTCTTTCATAATTTTTGTGTAGAGGTCTCCTCATGGACATTAATTGAGTCTACCAAACACAGTCTGATTAGACCCTTGGCTTTAAGGTCCATAACATAATTTTGATAAACCTGAGTAGGATCTGTAGGCCTTGAAACATTCTCATCAACAGCATCCCATAGATCTTGATCTATCAACAGATCTTCCATCTTTAGCTTCCACATTTCAAAATTATTTCTAGAAAATTTATCCACCTCTATTCTCCTTGATGAACTTTCCATTTGAAAATTCTTGCAACAAGATCACAAAGTATCTTCTGCATGAGCTCTGACTCTAACCTGGATTAGTCCAAAAAACCCAACAACCCACAATTGAAACTATTGCTACATAAAACTGCACCCTATGGAACAAGAGTTCAGTGTTCTAATGACACAATGGAAACAACCTCAAGGTTGTGTTACCTTGTGTGAGTGAGGTTGAATCTCTAGAGAATGCCGACTTCCTCTTCTAAACTAAGTTCAAATGTGTTGGTCTAATCTAGCACATGAAACCTATCACTACTTCTAATCTAACAAATCTTAGACGAAAAGGGATAGAAGGAGAACATAAAAATGAAGGGGAGATGATGCACCAAGATATAAATATGTTTCTTCTTGCCTCTAAACAACATAATACATCAATAAAAAACTAAAACACATTAAAAAATGAAGGTAAGTGGATTTTACTCAAACATGCAAGGAATGACAATGATAATAGTTGAATTTTATTAACATAAAGCTTAGAAGCAATCCTTACAATGGTAGAATGCAAAAAAAATGTAGTATATGAAAAATAAAAACCCTAGAGGAGCCAGAGGAAGAATCCTTAAAAAAGATACAAACATTTCCTTTATAGTTTAGGCATAACTGAGGTTTGAATTCAAAACCCTAACCCTAACCTAACTAGGGTTTACAGGAAGATGAATTCAATCAAATTAAAAATGATCCAAATTGCTCTCATTATAGAGCAACATAACTAGCCATAAAGGCTCTGACAACTTGAACAAGCCCTAGAGTGATGACTCACATGAATGCAAGGATGGGGACCCATGAAATCCATAGCAAAATATCAGACCAACATACCCTGACAGGAGAGATGTGGCCTCTACAACGCATTAGAGAGTAATGGCGTCATCAAATTCTGAAAATTATCATTGAAAAGGTGTAAGAAATTGGACCATAGTCAATCAAATTTGATCTGGTAGGTGGGAATGCCACTAAGACATCAATTCTACAAATCTACCACAAATAAGAACAATTGATTATTTTTGTTTGAATGTTGGCCATTGGAATGGAGATGGACGACTAAGATCGAACATCAATCAAGTTTAAGACATCATCATTGATCTCCACCTTCAAATTAGGGTCGTTTGTTGTGCATCACGCATTTGACATGATCCTTTTAACATGAAACAACAAGGAACCAAGGAACAACATAACCCTCATTTTTTCCCATCACACATCGTGCAAACCACTTCACCGCCTTGCTTCACAACAACGATGTGAAGCAAGGGAATGATACCACCTTAGCTGTTGGATGTTCATTGTTTAATCTTAGCCCCTCATCGTTCATCACGGAAAGGCACCTGTCAACAAAATATAAAGACACGATGTGTAGAGTAGCTTTGATGGAAGGAATATTCACCCATCGCTCATTGCTTGTCATTGTAACACTTCAAAGTTCCACTCATACTCCAGTGATGCAAAGAAAATAGAAGCCCGCCATCGTTCATCATGCATCGTAGAAGTTTATTTGAAATGAAAAGTTCTTTGGTGATAGGTGATGTGGGCACAAGATGTTGACATGTGGCACAATCATAACCCATAGTTATTTTACTTCCTTTCACTCATCACTCAAATGAATTGAGCGGTGAAATGTTTTTCCGCGATGTGAAGGACCGACATGATTTGAAAGAACAACAAAGGACATCACATGTTGTAGAAAAGGTGAAGCGAGTAAAAGGACTTTAGTGAAGCAAAGGATGGGAGTGATGCAAGGGAGATGTATGCCATTGCGTGTCGTGAAAGTGAAATACAAAGGCCAAAAGATTATAGCAACAAGCAATGCAAAGGAAATGAGTTCATCACTCATCGTGAAAATGAAGCCGATGAACGTTGAGGTTTCAACGGTGGGTGGTACAAAGACTTAAGTTGCAATAATTAGCATGTGCTTCAAATTTGTTCATAAAGAAGGGGTCGCCTAGGTAAAATGGAGAATGGGGACATTAACACTTGTAACTTAGGGATGCAAGACTAACTAGGCACAAAAGATCAATGAGCGAAAAGAACAAAAAGTGACAAGGAAAAAGCACTAGGGTTTAAGGAGGGTTTAAACCCTACATGCAATTCAGAACCCTAATTAGACACAATTGAGGAGTTTCAAAACCTCGAAGATCCAGATTCATTAAAAATAATCATGGGTTTCAGAGGATGCACACATGGAATCTCTCTGATAAGATATAAATGATGTGCATCCATGGGTGGCATAAAATATGTCAACATTTTGGCAATTTCTGTGGAATGATTTCCTGCTAATCATAGAATCCAAGGGCTTTATCTGTCCATTGGGCACATAGTCATGACTCATGAAGGGGGTCAAAAAAACTAGGCCTCCCAAGAGAAAAAAACAAAACCATGTGCAAGCCTGCACTTATTAATGAAGGAAAAATAGAACATGCATTCCCTTAAGGAGAATGCAAGGTGTGCAAAAGAACTTATGGAAAACAAAAATTTACAATATATACATGAAAAACTCAAAATTTATCAAAAATAAGGTTTGAGATGAATCCCATTTACTGAGATCAAGAGAGTTTCACCATCCAACCTAAAAAGTGGAATGCATTGGCCTCCTTGCAACTAGTGATGACATGTGGACCACTCCAAATGGTATCAAAATTGGAATATCTTCCAACTTTAGCTATGTTTGCATCCCTTTTTAGCACTATATCTCCCTCTTGGAACACTCTATGAATCGCTTTTTTGTCAAAATTTCTTTTGACTTGTTCTTGATGTGTTTCTATTACTTGCATAGATTTGTTCCTTGTCTCCTCTAGTTCTAAGAGCTTAGCCAGCCTTATTGTCATAGCATCATTTTCTTCTAACTCCAACTGATGTGCCAACTCAAGGGAAGGAAACTCCAATGATAATGGTAACCTTGCTTCCCTTCCGTAAACTAGCATGAAAGGAGAATTGTCAATCGCTCTTTTACGAGTAATTCTATCAACCCAAAGGGTTGTCTTCAACCTGCTATGCCAGACCCTTTGGTTGTCCTCAATGGTCCTTTTGATAATTCTAATGAGATTTTTATTTGAAGACTCGGCCAAACCATTACCCTAAGGATAATAATTAGATGAGGTCTTCAAGTAAATGTCATGCTTCATTTCCCAATCAAGGATCTGAGCACTAATAAACACCTTGGCATTATCTGAAATAATGGTGGAAGGAGTGCCAAATCTTGTAACAATTCCATCAAGGAATTCTAAACTAAAGCATCAGTGGCATCCTTCAAGGCAACTACCTCTTTCTACCTGGTAAAGTAATATGTGGCTGTTAAAATCCACTTATGACCAACACTTGATGGTGGATTTATCATGCTAATAAAATTCAAACCCCATTGTGTAAATGGCTAATCAACTTGGATGGGGTGAAGAGGGATGGAATCCAACCTTTGCTTTCTAGAAAAGAAAGCACACTTTTTATAATATCTCACCCATTTGTGAGTGTCATTGAAAAAATTTGGCCAATAATAACTAGCCCTCATAATCTTTGCAACAGTAGTCCTTGTAGAGAAATGACCACCTGAAGAGCCATTATGAAATTCAATTAGCATTATGTTGATCTGATCTACCTTTATGCATCTTAATAGGACTCCATTGAAATCCTTTTTGAAGAGTATTCCATCCACTATAGCATAGGGAATAGACTATAATTTGTAATGTCTTCTTTTGGTCCTATCTAGACCCAAAGGATATCTACCCTCTTGTAAAATGGTAGTCATATCATGCACCTAGCTACCTTGTATGTTTTCATTTGGTAATTTTTGTTCCTATAGCATAAGGGAATCCTCTGCAGGGGTCACAAATGTTGAGACAAGTTGTTCACACTACCCTTTTCCTCTCACTAGCTTGGTGATTTTGATGTCATGAAAATCATACTCCATTGCCTTGGTGATCCATCCAACCCTTTTTTCATTGATATATTTGCTTAATAGGAACTCTTTAATGTTGGCATGGGGCACCATTAGTTGTATCCTATTATTAGATAACATATTTCTATATTTTTTCAATGCTCTAACAACAATAGCTTGATTTTCAACATGGCTATACCTGACCTCATAATCTTTGAGCCCTTCACTAACGAAAGCAATGGGATGTTCCAAAAAAAAATTATTTAGCTAGGTTAGTACAGCTGATATAATTTCTTCACCTCCAAAGGTATAAATAATAAAATCCTTGTCATAGTTAGGATTGACAAGGGTAGGAGCTTGAGCAATTTCTTGTTTGATAGCCTCAAAACTATATTTACCTTCTTTGGTCCACTTAAAGACCATATTTTTCTTAAGCATAGAAGAGGCTTTACCAAAGCAACAAGATTTGGAATGAACATCCTCACAAAGTTAATTGTGCCTCAGAAAATTTTTAATCCTTAATTGTGGCTGGGAAGTGGGATGGCCAAGATGTATTTTACTCTTGTAGGATCAATGACCAAGCCATCCTTTGAAACAATGTGCCTAAGAAGCTGTCCTTGATTAGTAGTGAAGACAAATTTATTTGGATTTAAGGAAAATACCATATTCCCTACATTTTTGAAATACTTGCTCAAAGTGACTAAGATGGTATTTTGCATGCTTTGAAAACACTGTGATATCATCCAAGTAGACCAAAAAAAACTATCTAAACATACCTTGAAATTCCATATCCATGGCTCTCTGAAAAGTGGCACCTGCATTGGTTAAACCAAAAGGCATTTTATAATAAGAATAGGTGCCCCACTTTGTAGTAAATGTTATCTTATGATAATCATATTCTTAGACTAGAATTTGGTTGTAGCCTAAGTAACCATCCAAGAAAGAAAACCTTTCTGACTCACTGACTCTTTGTAAAATTTGCTCCATGGAGGGAAGGAGATAATGATCTTTTAGGGAGGCTCTTTTTAGATCCCTAAAATCTACATAAAGTCTTAGCTCCCCATTCTTTTTTCTTACAGGCACAAGATTTTCAACCCATGAAGAATGCTTGATGGGAAAATTATTCTAGCCTCAATCAATTTGGCCAACTCCTTTCTCATCAAAGGCTCAATCTTAGGATTTATAGGCCTTTGTTTTTTCCTTAAAAGTTTGGCATCTGGAGCTAATTTAATGGTATGTTGGGAAAGGCCTAGGTCAAAACCCTTTAGTCCTTCATAATTCCAAGCAACTACACCATTGTATCTATTGCAAAGATCTACGAAAACATCATGTTCAACAATAGAGCATACCTTTCCCAAGTTTAGAGACTTGCCCTCTAAAATTTCTATTGGCTTGAAGTCACCCTTCTTTGAAGCTAATTTCATCCTTTTCTGCTTTAACTGGTCATCAGGGTTGAAAATGCCTTTAAGGGTGATAAGACCATTTGGTAGCTTGTTGCTACTCAGCTACACAATCTGATCACCATACTGATTTTGCAGCTTGGATTGATTTCTTTTAGAAACTTTTGCATCCTCTTGCAAAAAAATTACTATCTATTGGTCACTATTGAAGACTTGCTCATGATCTTGATTATCTAGAACAACAGGCCTCACCACAAGTCTAATATGTTGCTCCTTTTTACTTGAAATATGTGTTGGTATGTCAAATTGAGCACCAACTATTGCAAGTCTATCAGCGTGTTTATTCTAATTTCTTAGAGTTGTTTGGATGTTAAAACCTTCTAAGTCCTTAATTAGACCCCAAACCCTATGCTTGTAGGATTTGAGAAGATTGTTCTTGGTTGAACTTTGATTTCTAACTTGATGGAAAACTAAGTCACTATCACCAAAAACTTGTAACAGTTTGATGTTCCTTTTTTGTGCAAGCTAGAGACCTTGGATGAGTGCTTCATACTCAGCCACATTCTTGATGCAACTAAATGAAATCCTGAAAGAGAACTAATATTTTTCCTTGCTCAGAGATACTATCATTACACCAACACCAACACCATTCCTATTTCTAGAACCATCAAAAAACATCTTCCATAATCCCCCTAGATCTTCTTGAGTTTTTATGAGATTGGGGATAGTAGCATTTTCCTCATCAATACAAAAAGTGCCAAGACCATTCTACTCCATTTCAACAATAGTTAATGGGTCAAATTGTAAAGCATTTCCTCATTCATCCAACAAACAATCAGGTACCTCCTCTATAGGATTTGCAAGCTCATGAACATAACACTCTTCCTTTTGATCATACAATATACAGTTCATGTTTATTGGACTAGGAGTGTAAGGTTCCAGATGATTCTTTTCTATGAGCTCAAATTTTATGGTTGCTTTAGTGCCATATCTAGTTCTAAATAGCATGTGAGACCAATCAGTAGACAAGTACCCACCTATCTTAGCAGTGAAATCTCTAGATAAGCAAATGGAAAAATGAGTAGAGAGGTGTATGACTGAAATTTCTTGCAACACATCACATTTGGGACATGCATGCAAGGACAAGTTTAATTGCTTAATTACTCCCATTGTATTGACAACAGTGCCATCCAATTATAAAACTTTTCTAGCCACCGGTTCATTCTTGATACCAAGCATGTCAACAATTCCCTTAGGCATGACTAAACTACTTGCCCCTGAATCTATCATACAATTATGCACTATATGATTTCCAATAATTAGAGAAAGATAGAAGGAGGTGGCTTACTTGTTTTTCTTGAATTCCCTTCTTCTTTGTGTTGCACCAAGTTGCTTGATGTAGTAGTCTGATCTTTTTCTTGTACATCATCCATTTGTTTATTTCCTTTAAAGCTTGTTGTAGCAAATCCCTTTGTGATGTGATAGATAGACCCTCCCAAATAGTAACATTCAGATTGTATTTCTTCATTTTCTCCACTATGTTGAAAGGAAGTTGACTAGCTTTAGAAGGAACCTTTGTAACAGGGTCTATTCTCATTGTTTGTGTGATCTTACGCTGCTCCACCACTTGTTTAGGCCTATTAATAGGATAATTTGATTGTGGAACCTTTGTTGTTATATTGTTATACCTATTGGTCCAATATTTTCACTTGTTTGAGGTTGTTGAGAGACTGATGCTTTCCCAACCATGGAAGATTTACCACCCTCCATTGCTCTTTTCTTTGATATTGTATTTTGGGTTATTGCATCAACATCTGCTTGATTTACACCACATAAATCCTCTCAGCCAAAAATGACAAATGAGGAGTCTTCTCATGTATGATTTTGATTACTAGTAGCTATTTGGCTTGTGCTAATCTACTACTCTAAAGTAGAGGATTCATTTTGAGCTACCAAAGTTTGCACAAACTCTCCATTTTGACAAGCATTTTGATTATGAGCTTGCTCACAAGGGTAACACCACTCCTGCTCTTGTGCTAGATTATTTTGCACTAGGACGAAATCCTTAGGAGTGTTGGTAGTAGTTGTGTGCATGTTATTCAAAGGCTTAGTATGATTCCACTGATTTTGTCCTTGATAAGGTGGCCTATTTTTTTGATAACTTTGATTTTGAGGTTGATAAGGCCTATTGTTTTGAGCTTGCTACCTCTTTATTGACACTAGCTCATTATTCATACTTTAGAGCAAGGTTTTCAAATCTTCTAGAAGTGTAGAAGAAGTAGAAGGTTTGCTTGTAGAAACCATTGTAATAGGATCCATTGTTGGCTATGAAGGAAGCTCTGGAAATAAAGGCATTGGTGGCCTAGGAGCTATCTTCCTAGCCTAAACTAAATAATTTTCTGCTCTTATGGCAACATCATATGCATCTAGTAAGGTAGAACCACCCATTGATTGAATCATAACAACTATATCACCGTTAAGATCTCTCAAGAAGTATAGGGAAACATTCTCAGGAGAAGGTTTGACCAAAGCAGGGATTCTATCCCAAGTCTTCTGAAATCTGTAGTTGAAATCACTCATGAATTCAAGAGGTGCTCTTTTGATTGTGATAAGTTGTCCTACCAAGGAAAAATGGTCACTTTTATCTTCAAAATGCTTGCATAACTTCTCCCCTAATTCATCCCAGTTGTGAATGGAGTTGGGAGGCAGTCCCCTATACCACTATAATGCTTTACCTTTCAGTGAAATGACAAGTAATCTAACAGCCACATTGTCTTTTGTTACATCATGTACTAGCATATGTTTGCCACATCTATAATGTGCTCTGGTGGAGTTGTAGATGTTTCACCAGTAAAATGGGGAATACTCTTGAGGGAATTGACTGGTATATCATCTTTTTGGGCTAAAATTAAGGGGTTGCCACCAGTAAAAGATATAAAAGGTTGATTTCTAGGTAAATCCATATGGAATAAATTCCTATTTGTATGGACAAAAGGGGTTCTATCTTGAAATAATCTACCCACAGGTGGTGTAGATAGGGCTCTAGGAGAAGGATTTATACTCCTATATCATCTTCTAGAAGTGGAAAAAGAGAGCTAAGTATACTAGAAATTACCTCTAGAAGACACTCTTGTTTGAATTCTTGGCATGAGTTTGCAGGTTTGATCTTGAACCAAGAATTCTAGGTAGTAGCAGGGTCACCAATTCGTATATAGAGTCCTCCCTTGATTGCAGAGTTGTCAGGTACTTGTTAAGAGCCTCTTCAAGGCTGGAATGTTGAGAGCAACACCATTCTCTCAATCAAAATGAAATGAAATTTATTCTTGTGTCCCATATGGCATGCCAAAAACTATTGTCACATAAAATTTCACCCTATTGAACAAGATTCTTGTGTTCTAATGACACAATGGAAACAACCTCAAGGTTGTGGGACCTTGCACGAGTGAGGTTGAATCTTCAGAGAAGGCCGAATTCCTCTTCTAAACTAAGTGCAAATGTGTTGGTCTTACCTAACACATGAAACCTATCACTACTTCTAATTTAACAAATCTCAGAGGAAAAGAGATAGAATGAGAACATGAAAATGAAAGGGAGATGATGCACCAAGATAGAAACATGTTTCTTCCTACCTCTAAATAGCATAATGCATCAATAAACAACTAAAACACATTCAAACATGAAGGTAAGTGGATTTTACTCAAACATGCAAGGAATGATAGTGATAATAGTTGAATTTTATTAACATAAAGCTTAGAAGAAATCCTTACAATGGAAGAATGCAAAAAAAATGTAGTATCTACAAAAGAAAAACCCTAGAGGAGCCAAAGGAAGAATCCTTAAAAAAGATACAAACATTGCCTTTATAGTTTAGGCATAACTAAGGTTTGAATTCAAAACCCTAACCCTAACCTAACTAGGGTTTACAAGAAGATGAATTCGATCAGATTAAAAATGATCTGAATTTCTCCCATTACAAATCAACATAACTAGCCATAAAGGCTCTAACAACTCGAGTAAGCCCCAGAATGATGACTTAAATGAATGCAGGGATGGGGACCCATGAAATCCGTAAAAAAATATCAAACCAACATACCCTGACAAGAGAGATGTGGCATCTATAACACATCAAAGAGTAATGGTGTCATCTAATTATGAAAAGCAACATTGAAAAGGCATAAAAAATTGGGCCATAGTTGATCAAACTTGATCTAGTAGCTAGGAATGTCACTGAGACATCAATTCTACAAATCTACCGTGAATGGGAGCAATTGACCATTTTTGTATGAATGTTGGTCGTTAGATTGGAGATGGATGGTTGAAATTGAACATCGGTCAAGTTTAAAACATCATCGTTGATCTCCACATTCAAATCACAGTCATTCATCACACATTGCGCATTTGACTTGAGCCTTTCAACATGAAACAATGATGCACCAAGGAACAACATAACCCTCATTTTTTTCCCATCACGCATCGTTCAAACCACTCCACCTCCTTACTTCACAACAACGATGTGAAGCAAGGGCATGATGCCACCTCAGCCATTGGATGTTCGTTGTTTAATCTCAGCCCCTCATCGCTTATTGTGGAAAGGCACCCACAAAAAAAAAGTGAAGATGTGATACGTAGAGTAGCTCTGATGAAATGAATATTCACCATAATATTTTCCCATCACTCATCGCTTGTTGTAATAACACTTCAAAGTTCCACTCATACTCCAGGGATGCAAAGAAAACAAAATCTCACCACCATTCATCATGCATCATGGAAATTTATCTGAAATGAAAAGGTCTTTGGCGATAGGTGATGCGGGAACAAGATTTTGACATATGGCACAATCATAACCCATAGTTATTTTACTTCTAGTTTCTCATTTCCCAAATGAATTGAGCGGTGAAAGGTTTTTCACGATGTGAAGGAACGACGTGATGCGAAAGAACAACAAAGGTCATCGCACATCGCGAAAAAGGTGAAGCGAGTAAAAGGACTTCAGTGATGCAAAGGACATGAGTTATGCAAGGGAGATGCAAGCCATTGTGCATCATGGTAGTGAAATACAAAGGCCAAAATATTATAGCGAAAAGTGATGCAAAGGAAATGAGTTCATCACTAATTGCGAAGATGAAGCCGATGAACGTTAAGGTTTCAGCGATGGGTGATACAAATACTTAAGTGGTGGTAATTAGCACATGCTTCAAAGTTGTTCATAAAGAAGGGGTCGCCTAGGTAAAACAAAGAATGGGGACATTAACACTTTTAACTTAGGGATGCAAGAATAACTAGGCGCAAAAGTTCAATGAGTGAACAAAAAAAAAGTGACAAGGCAAAAGCACTAGGGTTTTAGGAGGGTTTACACCCTACATGAAATTCAAAACCCTAATCAGACATAATTGAGGAGTTTCAAAACCTCAAAGACCCAAATTCATCAAAAATAATCATGGGTTTTGACAGGATGCACACAGGGAATTTTTCTTATCGGATATAAATGATGTGCATCCAAGGGTGGCATAAACTATGTCAACGGAAACCAAAGGTGATCAGGCTCTTGTACCACTTGAAAGGAAGCTAAGGTAGTGGAACAACTTCCTACACTAATCTTGAGAGGAGAATAATGCAAAACTTTACAAATCTTTAACAATTATAGAAACATAAATAGAAATAAACATAAATATCATGCATACCACTACATAGTGATTTACATGGGGAAAACCCTTTTGGGAGAAAAACCCCACACTCCAAAATCCATCCAATATATTATTTAGAAATCATAAAGATTACAATATACTTGCAGAGCAAGCTTCTCACAGGAGTATCATCACCAGAGATCCAGAGACAACACGACTGCTATCAAACTCTCAGAATACATCACTGTCTACAATCATAGTACAATGCCCTCATAAAATAGGGTTACTTTCTAGGGTAAGACAGGCCAACAAAATATCCACCATTAGATCTAAAACCTAATAATTAATGGTCTAGATTTACAATGTATCATTTATAGTTGGTCATTTTAGGAGTTTCCTAAAAAAGTTAACAAAAAAATCATTACACACATCCCACTCCTCCCCTTGCTACCATTGTATATTACACCTATCGATATAACTAGGATATGTTGGGAAAATGTGTCTCAACCTTGTAATTATATACAGTTTATTGTTAATAGGATGTATATATATATATATATATATATATATATATTTCCTAGTTACATCGATAGGTGTATACAATGGCAGCAAAGAGCAAAATGTGAGTGTGTTAAATTTTTCAAGAAACTTCTAAAATGGCCGAAATACATTAAATAATGATATATTGTAAGTTTGGACAGTTCATTATTAGGTTTTAGATCTAATGGTGGATATTTTTTTGGCCTTTCTTGCCCTAGAATGTAACCCTATTTTATGAGGGAATTGTATTACGAATGCAGTAGAGAGATAGTGATGTATTATGAGAGTCTAATAGTGGTTGTCTTGTCTCTTGATCTCTGAGTGGTGATACTCCTATGAGAAGCTCGCTCTATAAGTATATTATAATCTTTGTGATTGTTGAATAATATATTGGGTGGATTTTGGAGTATGGGGTTTTTCTCCCGAAAGGGTTTTCCCCACATAAATCACTGTGTTGTGGTATGCATGATATTTGTGTTTATTTTTGTTTAATTTTTTGTAATTGTTAAAGATCTGTAAAAAAAATTCATTATTCTCCTCTCAAGATTAGTGTAGGAAGTTGTTTTGCTACCTTAGCTTCCTTACAGGATATATATATATCAACAATAACCTTTATATAATTGCAACGTTGTGATATAATTTCCCAACAGATCCACTACTATTTTTCTTTTTATTTTGCTTCAATCTGCATAGGTTATTTGGATTTTTTTATTTTCCTAACCTAACAATTGATTGCTCGCTATGATTATGAGGTTTTCTAACATTGTTGGTGAAACCCTTGTAGGATTATGGTGCATTTTTCATGAGAACAACTAACATTTTTCTTGCAGAATTGACGAATAGTCCAAGGCCTTTTCAATTTTTGAAGCACTCTATTTAGTTAAAACATTTTGTATTGGTGCTCTTAAAACTGAATAATCAAATCTCACATTTTGTTTCAATGATCCTAAAATCAAACAATCAAATATCTCATTTCATTTTGGTCCTCTTAAAATTAAACAATCAAAATCTCACATTTTGTTTCGATGCCCCTAAAATGGAACAATCAAATCTCACATTTCATTTTGGTGCACCTAAAATCGAACAATCAAATTTCACATCTCATTTTGGTGTTATTAAAATGAACTCATTTTTCAATTTGGTGCAATAAAAATGAAAACAACTTGAGATGTTTACTTTGGTGCATTACGATGTGGTTACAAATCATTCATGTTTCAAATTGGTGCTATAAAAATGAGCAAATCATCTTTTTTTATTGCAATGGCATTTCTTGCTTGAAGTCTCAAACATTTTGAAGTTGGTGCATCTAAAAAATGAATTGCTATCTTTACACACTCACTTTTGGGGCTTAAAATGAAACTACTATAAATTATCTACCATGTTCACCATGTTTGGAAAACCAAGTGTGTATCCTCTCCCCTTGCATCTTTGGACGATCCTAGGTGACGAAAATCACTTTGGGTTTTGCAATTATTTTTTTCATCATTACCTTTAGATCGAGCCTGCCTAAGAGACACATCCCAAAAGGAGAACTTGAAGGCGACCTAAAGCAGAATTTTCCTCAAGCCACCATATAAATTATTTCGGTGAAAGCCAATATTTAATTGGGGTTAGCCTTTGTCAAATAGTTTCATTCATAATGGGGAGGTACCTTTACATATAAGTGCCCCTAATATGAGTGGTTAAAGCCTTAGTGGTTTAGTGTGCACTTGCAAGTTGTAAGTCCCTTCAATAGTGACTAAAAGCTTTATAGTAGTTTGCACCCACCTTATTGATTGAGATATTCTACTTGGCGACACAGTTCAGTGCAAGGGATGTGCATCGTATCCTGGAGATACTTTACTCACCATATGAACTCCCTTGATTTGAGACAGAAATCCCTAGCTGAGCATAAGCTACTTGTAGCTTTCCGAGGAAAGGGTGATTTGGGTTATCCTTCCATTCCAGGAGGTCCCTATTTGTCCACTCTCAAAATACTTAAGTGTATGCATCCCTTTGGGTGTCCCTACCCTTACTTCAAAGGAGCTTCCAAGTTGTGGGCCTAAAAGTGTTTCCATTGGCCAATTTGACCTTAGGGCTAATATTGCTTGAAATATTTTCAATGTTTTTACCAGTTTATGTTAGAGTAATAAGTTATTTCACTTAATTAATTATATCATATTGGTTAATTAATTAAGTCACTTATTCCTTTAGTTACTTAAGCTACACTTAGGCACATTAATAATTGATTAATTATTAAGTGTGCACACTAGGGTTTCATTTAGGGTTTCCCTTTTAGGGTTTCTTGATCTCCTTCATAAGGATTGATCTCTTTGTAATAATTGATTCTCAATAATGCATTTTTACTTTGAGGTTTACATAACAACTTCTTTGGTTCTTCATGTCTTTTGCATGTGACAGGTGATTGCATGCAGGTGATCTTGGTTTCTAACAGTTTAAACTTGGGTTGATTTTGGCCTCTTATCATTGAAACATACGATCAATTTACACGCTTTTTTTGATGTGCTTCATCACTTGCTGAATATCAGACATAATTTTCAAAAACATCAAATCAAACAAGCATCTCAAAATTGCAAACTTATCCAACAAATTGTTGTCAAAGAAACTAGAAAATTCAGAAACAGAGCCACTATTGACATTCCTACCGCTTTTGTTCCAGATTATTGTTGTTGTTGTACTAAATTTTGACCACTTTTGTCCAAAATTGTTGCTATTGTCCTCTCTTTTTACTAGTCACATAATATACAAAGACCGCTATTGACACATTTACCACAATCGTCCTAAACAAAACCACAATCATTCTAACAACATTGTCACTACTGTCCAAAAATTGTAACGTAGTTGACCCAAACTTGCTCACTATTGTTGAGATAACCACTATTGGTGGCACTGTTGCATGGCAGTTACTGTCCAAAATTTGGCTGCTACTGTCTTAGAGGATTTTTCATAGTTTTCTAAATTTTTAATGCTTCTGTCAAAATTGACACTATTTCCCTCTTTGTTTACCAATCACAAATTGAAACAGAGACTGCTATTGCTCAAAGTTGTTGCAATCATTCTAAAAAATCAATCGCTACTTCCCTAAAAATTGTCGGTACTATCCTAAATAGAAACCAAATTTGTCCTAAATTCTAGTGCATATCAAAATTGGTCCAAAACTGGTTAATCCATCATCCTTTGAAACACAAACAATCAGACGTCCAACAAGTTATATCAACATCTTTCCATATCCATTAGCAAATCAAAACATCAAACTAGTTTTAAGAAACAAATCAAACACAACAACTTGGAGTATCCTCTTGCTCTCATTTTCTAGAATATTAAACATCAACCTTTGCTTGCAACATCAAGGCTAGTTCAAGTAGAGTATCAACATATCCTTTAAAAATGAAGCAAAATATCAGTCCAAGTATTGTACACTTTGTGTCCTAAAATTAGCATCATATCAAAACATCTACCAAAATCACTCATACTTTGGGGACTTGAGAATCAAACATACAACCCATAGCAAACCATCAACACCTTTGACTAAAAGGTTTTCACACATCATCTTCATACGTAATTTTAACAAAAAATCCCAAAAAAAAAACATCCCATTTCATAATTAGTGATCACAAAATTCACCAAAGTCTTGAACTTGTTTATGACAACAACGAGATCTTAACACAAGAAAAGAATGGAAGCCCACAAGAGTAGTTCTAGTGCACTCAAGACAAAAACCACTATGGAGTAACCTCAATCATGGGATTACAATCCAAATGACCTTTCAACTCTTGAAAGAGAACCCACATTTAAAGCTACACAAAATCAACCACCTAGTGATGAGGAAATATTACTTGAACATCAAAACATGATTTTTAGAAAAGACCAACCTCCTAGTGTCATCATAGAAGAATATGATAGTGATGAGGAAATTATAGATGAAAAACTCTTAGAGAACTCCCAAGATCCTAAGATGTAGAAACTTATGGACAAAATGCTTGGGAAGAACACAAACTCATATTTCCTTACACTCACACAAAGAGGTGCCAAACTACCCATAGACTTTAATGTGGACATTATTAAGGATCCTAATCTCATTCCATTAGGAGATCAAACAGTGGTAATACAAATACCAAAACCAATGGTGGATCCCAACATACCACCCTTTTTCTCACAAAACAACAATCAATCTAAACCACAACCTATGGATAACCCATTGTTTAGGAAACCATCAAAAATTGAGCAAGTCGTGGTAGCAAAACAATATCAAGGAAATTCAACTCAAAACATGCCACAACATAGCACTATGTAGAACATGGTAAGCCTTCCAATTGACCAACAAGGTAACATCTCGTCACAAGGACAATACATGCCACAACAAACATCATATTATGAACCTTCAAATAATGCACAATATGAACAAGGGAAATCACAACAAAATCCCCAACAACAAGGTGTACCTCAAGCGAACTACCAAGGTAATCCTCAAGTCCCACAACAACAAGGTGTGCCCCAAACAAACTACCAAGGTACTCCTCAAGTCCCACAACAATAAGGTGTACCCCAAACTTACTACCAAGGTACTCTTCAAAAAAATCCACAAGGTGTACCCCAAACGAACTACCAAGGTACTTCTCAAAAAAATCCACAACAACAAGGTGTACCCCAAATGCACTACCAAGGTCATCTTCAACAAAATCCACAACAATAAGGTGTACCCCAAACACATTACAAAGGTACTCCTCAAGTTCCACAACATCAAGGTATACCCCAAACACATCATCAAGGTATTCCTCAACAACAACAGCAAGGTGTACCCCAAACACACTACCAAGGTATTCCTTATAGTCCACAACAACAAAGTGTACCAAAAATACACTACCAAGGTATTCCTTAAAATCAACAACATCCAAGTGTACCACAAATGCACTACCAAGGTACTCCTCACAATCAACAACATCAAGGTATACCTCACACAACATCATGGTATTCCACAAACCCAAACTCAAACTCCTATTTCACAACAACAAGGTGTACCTCAAACGTAGTACCATGGTATCCCCCAAAATCAATATCAAGGAGTTCCACACAATCATTACCAAGGAGTTCCACCCAATCAATACCAATGGGTACCTCAAAAATCAATATTAGGGTGTACCAAAAACTCAAAATACCTACATCACACAAAAATGACTCAATTTTCCTTATACACGACATGGTCATCAAGGTCCCATACCTACACAACATCCCATTTATAACCAAACAAAATAAAGATACAATACACAAAATCCTCAAGCAAGCGCACCAACTAACGACATAAGCATGCAACTACAAACCCTCAACCAAAGAATATCAAACATCCAAATGGGAAAGCCAAAAAAGAGCTATGCTCTATAAGATATTTGTCCATATACCTTTGATCAAAAATTATCTATGCTACCTTTTCCCAAGAGTTTTGAAATACCAAAATTTGACAAATATAGGGGAAGAGGGGATCTAATAGAGCTCGTGTGAGAATTTTTAGTCACTTGCATAGTTTATAGTGCAATGATACCTACTTAATGAGACTTTTTCCATGAAGTCTTGGTGAGGCCGCTATCGAGTGGTTCTCTCATCTACCTCCTGGTATCAAAACATTTGATGAGTTGTTAGACAAATTTGTCAACCATTTCTCATACAACATAGAGCAGGATATAACTATCCCTGATCTCTACAAAATTAAACAAAGTCCAAGGGAATCATTTTCGTTGTATCTATAGAGATGGAGACACAAATCCAACAAATGTAAATGGCCCATTCCTAAGAAATAGCTCATAGACGTCTTCATCTCTAACATACACAGACATTAACTATGAACTCACAGTGTTGTGCCCTAGTAACTTTGAGGAGATTATTGAAAAGGTTTTTCTCATTGAAAGAACTCTCATCGCAAGGTGAGTAATTAAACTCTACAACCTTAAGGATCAAGCTTCTAGTTGAAACAACAATCCAAAGATATGGGAAAAGAAAAAAAACATAACCAATGACAAAGTGGTTGATGCTAAAGTGTTACAAAACATACAAACTCCCAATGTGCCACAAAATCATGTTCAAACAACACAACAAAGCTATACTCCAAACAATGCACAAAATAACCAACTAAATTATCCTCAGAACAACCAACCAAACAATCAACAACAAAATCAAGGACAAGATAATGAAAGGAGGTCACCAAGGAAATATGACAAACCTAGAAGGAAATTCACTCCATAGGGAGAAACCCTTGAGGTAATTATGTGCAAACTGGTCCAAACAAACCTCATCAATATTAATGAAAGAACAAGCTATGAGGAGCCAAACTTCAAACCCCATTGGTATAATGAGAACAAAAAATGATAATTTCACAAGATCAAGGGTCATACCACCAACAATTGCATGAGGCTCAAAAACATTGTGCAAGACTTAATAGAAAAGTGAGAAGTCGACATAGAACATCATCTAGGAAATAAAGACTTAAAAATCTACAAGGATCCAATCCTTAACCATTCTAGGGGAAATGACAAGGGTAAAGGGTAAGATTATTGTAAAGCCGACTTCGCCTATGACGAACTCATAGGAAACTGTGCCAACCCTTTTCCTAGTACCTGCAAAACAACATGAATAAACGAGTTAGACAAGGAATTACAAGCTAAAACAAGGATTCCCCATGAAATCCATTTACAAACTCAAATTAGGAAGAAAATATTTGAAGAACACAATGCAAATGACAAAAACAAGATAAAATTCCTAATTAGAGAAGCAAACACTTGATCCCATGGGGGAATTGGTGCAAATTTGATGTGAAAATTTTCCCTTTCCCAATTCCTAAGATTGCAAGCTTCAAATGTTGAAGAGATTGATCCACTTTTGATGAAAGATGAGAACTCCAAGCCAAATCTGCAAAAAGCCTAGCTAAGAATTCAAATGATGGATGAGAATGGCTAAGTATTTTAGCATGGTAACTTTGCAATGTTTGTGGATGATAAAATGAGGAGAGGAGCTCTTCATTTATAGGATTTCAAGATGGATGAATGCCCAAATTTGAGCAATGTGGGACTAACATTCATCCAATGAAATGATGCCACTTGTCAAGCTATGAATGGATGATGGATGTGCAAGATTTGGGGTTTGTGCCAATAAATGCCAATATTTGAAATTCAAATTTGTTGAAATGACATGCAAGAGGGAAGGGAAAATGCAATAAATGCCACTTGGCTCAAGGCAAAGGACATGTAAGAGGTTTTAAATGCCTTGTTGGATGTACATGTTGACTTGGAATTTTTGAATTCAAATTGAGAGAATATTCCAAAAGATGCCTTGTGAGGAAAATAGAGATTTAATAAATGAATTAAATCTATTTTCATGTGCAACTTGCATTATCTAGAGGATGTGACATGAGATGAGGTTAAATTAATCAAGGGTTTAATTAATTTAACAGGAGATTAGATGATGTGACTTATTTGACTTAGATTTATGGATTTATTTAAATCAAATAAGAGAGAATATGATAAGAGGCTAATTAAATAAGGATTTTGATTTATTTAATTAAAAGGGATGGTGTTAGATTAAATCAAATAAGGTTTTAATTTATTTTATTTAATTGATAGACTTTAGAGATTTAATCAAATAAATTGATTATTTAATTAAATAGGGATAATTAGATCAGATGGATTGATTTAATTAACAGAAGGAATTGACTTAATCAGATAAAATGATTTATTCAATTAAGGGATGAAAATTGATGAATTTAATCAGATAGGGGAATTTTGATTAAATGGTTAGACCGAGGGATGATTTAGGAAGAACCGATGTTAGTAAGTCAAGATCGAATGCACGATGTCAATTAGTATATTTTACGTGTCTACATTTTTCCCCTCTTTGAAGCAATGCACTCGTTGCGTTGGTTCAAAAAATAAACGATCTCGATCAAAGCCAAAAAAAATTGATATTTTAAAAACTTACCCCACTACTATATGACAAGATAAAACATGCCATTATAATGCCCCCTTGAGAGATCAGATGAAAATTTCAATTTTTTGGGTGATCTCGCAAAAAAGGTGATAAAGTACCGAATAGGTCCGAAAGGGGTCCAGGAGGCTAAAAACATGTCTAAACACAATAAAACGATGAAAAACAAGCCTCGAACGGACAAAAACAGGTTCGGGGGTCCAAAACACTAGCAGGACAACCATTTAGGGTTAAAAAACCCTAATTTTTAGGCTTAAAAGGGGCCCGAGGGGTCACTTTCAAGTCATTTTCACACATCTCCACTAGCAAACCTTGAGATTCGAGCTCTAACCCTCTGACGATATGGCGCAACGACAACTTCCTCTACACATTTTGGACTGAGTTTGAACCTACCAGCGGCCACCTGGCATCGGGGCGCCGATATGTGATCCTTACCGAAGCCTAGTTTTTTCATTTAACACATTTATTAGCCCCTTAAAAGATGAGCTCGCCTCCAGCGGCGCTATTATAGCGCCGCTCGGCATTTAAAGTGCGTTGCTAATTGCCTTCTTGCGCCGCAGCGGTGCAGTTTGGAGTTTAGAAACTCCACCGCTAGGCTCGGGCTCGGCGGGCTGGTTTGGTTAAAGTGCGCCGCGGCGGCACCCTTTTCATGAAAATTGTGACGCTGGGGATAAAGTGTGTCGCGGCGGCTCTATTTGGCTTAATTTAGGGTCCAGCGTCGGAGTTTGAGGGTACTCAAACTACGACGCCATCACAAACTGCGCCACTAGAAGCGAGCTTGGAGCGTTAGGCTAGTATTTTTCCAAAAAAATTAACATGTTGACTTTTCCTGATGCAGGACGGGCCTAGGGAGCTTTATTCTCGGGAGCACCGGTCACGGGATTTAGCGAGCATCCTACAGGACTTGAGCGACAGAGATCAGAACCGACTGGGAGCTGTTGACTTATGGCACATTGCATACGCAACGACCGTGCACACACACTTAGGGATGCTATTAGCGCTGGCCAAGAGGTGGCACAGCGAGACATCATCATTTCATCTTCCCACTGGCGAGGCGACCATCACCTTGGAGGACGTTTGGCGCATTCTGCGATTGCCCATTCATGGCCACTGGGTGATCTATGATATGGAGGAGGGACGCGAGTGCTACGTCAGAGTCCTTGCCACATGAGACATTATTTACTGCGAGGGACAGATCGAGCTGGAGCGGTACAGAGTTACAGCACCTCCCTTCCGTTGGGCAATTGCAGCAATTATTTCAGGTTTGGTTGCCCCAAACAGACAAGGGCGGTATTTCAGTCCAATTTGGGGATACTGCTGGGAGAGGATGGTCCAAGACAGGTCAGTTCGGTTTGCATGGGGACCCATCCTTCTAGCCTCACTTTACAGGGATCTCCACGAGTACGTATACATGGATGGCAGAGCGTGGGAGCACATTTTTGTGCTACGTCCACAGGTCGTTCTGATTCTGATGGGGGAAGAGGATGCCCTGGTGGCACTATACAGAGGCATTGTGTCCTTCACACACATTGGTGAGCATGGGATCTCCTACTGGAGGCGGGTCCTGGACGAGATGCTTGTCTTTACTTGGTGTCCATACCTTGGTCAGCCCGGATGGGCTGACAATGCTGCTCAGATCTTCTAGTATCACCAAGATCGATACATGCAAGGCCGGGAGCACACAATGATTAAGAGATACCTGTCCGGGCGCATACAGCGTCAGTTTGGAGAGCCACAGGATCAGCCCGATGATGGTTATGTAGCCGTCTTTGCACGCAGCATGACACAGATAGCATGGGGGCCCGGCATTCCTACCGCGGAGGCAGTTGATAGCTTTCGATAGTTGGTAGCCCGCCCGTGGGCTTATGGTCAGGGCTCAGAAATCCAGGCACCACACAGGCCTACAGAGATTGGTTCAAACCTCCCCTCTGGTTGACCATTCCAAGTGAGGATCCATATATGCACAGGGTCAGAGACAGGGGGAGAGAACGAGGACGAGGGTGAGGACCTAGGGTCGATATTTGATACGATCCACCATTGGTGCCCCCAGTCCCACCAGGTCACGAGGACGTCCATATGTAGGATCAGCAGCAGGATCCGCCAGTCCCACCACCACGAGCCGAGGGTGAGCATCAGGTTCACGCGCAGCCACAGGTACAGCCAACAGGGCAGGCAGACGCATGGGATGCCTTGATTTTACAGTTGTAGGCCCAGGTTCAGGCAGTGACAGCAGAGAGGGACCAGGCGAGGGCTGAGAGAGAGCAGCTTAGAGCAAAGAGAGATCAGGTTGTACAACAGAGATAGGTTGCAGAGCTACAGGCAGCTACAGAGCTAGGCCGCAGGCAGCAGATTGAGAGCATGACAGCCTCCTCGTCCCAGGGTACAGTGCCGGTACGATCTTACAAGGATGCTATCTGACAGATAGAGTACTATCGTCGGGCCTACCATGACATTGTCCCTAGAGTAGACTGGGTCCCAGAGTACTCAGAGCGGGCCAGCCATAGACCACCAGAGGGTCACGGTGATAGGGGTGAGGGAAGCATTCACAGAGATCGAGCATGATCCAGATGATACATACTTTTGGTGCCTTATGGGTTCATTTTTGATAGCCTGATGGGCGCTTTTGTACTAATTGACACATATGTACAGTGATCCGATTATTCTTTGTACTATGACAGTGATATGATGATATGATATATATGAGCTGATTTTGATGTGATGTACTGTATACTCCTTTATTTATGCATGTATGATTTGTTTTTATATGCTTTGCAGTGATGTTTTATGGATGCATTTATTTCTAATGATGTATGTGTTATATTATGCTAACCTATGATATGATGTGCAATGATGTTAACTATATGATGGTTTATTTTATGCTAATGCAATATGTGACATGATATGATTTATGGTATATGCAATGATGTGTGAAAATTCTTATATATATGAGATGGTTTATGGATGGATGTGCTATGATGCGATGGTCGTGATATGATGCTTAATGAAATGGTGTTAATGCATATTGAGATGCTTAGAATAACAAATGTTATTATCCTAAATGATGATGTGATGCAATGATATGTTAATGCAAAGTGATATGCTGATGCGTAATGTAAACGTAATGAGTTAGATGCTTATATACCTATTGCTTATGATTATGCAAAAAATGATTATGGAATGTTTTTGTAGATGCTATGTGATGATTTAGATGGTAATATGAAATGGTTGTGAAATGCAAATGCAATGTTTATGTAGTGATTGATATAATGCCATGAGATGCAATGTAATGGGTGAAATGCAATGACATGGATGCACCTACTTATGAAGAATTTTTATGATGAACTGCAATGCGTATGTTTCCTATATGATATGTTTATGTCATATGCTAATGATTTCTATATGATATGCTTATGCAATATGCTAATGATTTGTGAATTCAGGATCGATGATGATGATAGTGATGATGATCAGTTGTCATAGTACCTTTTTAGTGCAGTTAGTAAGAAAAGAAGAAGTCATTTCAACAAGACGCAAGCTGACACAAATGTAAATGATGATGATGATGATGATTACTTGCTGAGGAATTGGGCTTTTCAAAGGGTCATATTTTCTTATGTTTGATAACACACGTAGTACGATGCATCAAGGTATAGAAAACTAGGATGGTGTTGTACCCAGTGTGATGGACTTTGACTCGACAATCAGATAGGAGTATTCTTGTTCACACCTGACATACGGAAACCTTGCTAGGATGTATTTTGGAAGTTTCAAACACCTCAGACCACAACATAGAAAGGTAAACCTATCCCTGTAATAGTCAACAAGTTTCCCTAGACCTCTTCCATACATACCTAACAAAGCAAGTATTCGCCAAGGTTATATTGCAAGAACGTCCAACAAGCACAGCAGACAAAAGATAATGATCATTGCCTCATTCCTATTTCTCTAAATCCGTTGTTTTGGGATATCATCGAGACATCCCTGGAATGAGCGCAAATAAGATAAGTCAAAAGATAAAGACCAAGTAAACAAACAAACCGATGCTCTTCAATACCGCTAACGGAAAGAGGATGTGTTTTCTAAGATGATAACCGCAACTTATTGCCAAAAGATAATGCCCATTGTAGGAAGGATTCATTCTAGGACATGTTAGTGGATGGCGGCACGTCATTTTGTTTATAAGGGATGATTGATATGGGACAAATTCAGATGATGTGTTACCGATACGAAGAGATAACCAACTTGCTTACGCACTGACTTAGACTTTAGACTTGGCGCTTTTGAGTTTTCACGTTTAACCTGCTAGACTTATTCCTGACTGTTTCACCAAAGGTTGATAATGACGATCAGTTTATTATGAGTGATGTTATTGCAGGTGCAAGCGAGATGAGACGAATGGATTTTTTCAAATATTTGGATGTTTTTGACGTTTTTTGCAATGTTTTTTAGGCTATTTTTAGTGTTCTTGAGATTTTACAAATGTTTTGATTTTTTATTTTTTCAAATGTTTTTTTGGGATTTTCTGAGATTTTGACCAAGAAACTAACCTAAAGACCTATCCTAGGGGCCTCGAGGGCTGATCAACATATTAGTCTTGCCTACGTTATACACGCAGAGACCACGTAGTTCGACTGACGACTCAACTGATTTACAGATGACGATATACATGATGAGATGTCAGTTTATTATGACGAACTCCTATAGGACTGACCTAAATGTCTCGGGGGATGATCAAAGATCAACCTTGCCTACGTTCAAGCTCAGAGATGACGTAGTTTGACAAGATGACCCTGCTTTTGGCTTTTTGAATGACTTTTTGACCTGTTTTTGGATTTTGATATGTTTTGATGTTTTTGGATTTTTTGATTTGAGGATTTTAAGATCATACATGAATCGATCCGATGATAACGTGTCCCCAATGTGATGTAATAGACTACTTCAAAAAAAGGCAGGACAAACTAACCTTGAGGATGGGCCGAGTAGTACCAGGAGGGATCATGATACTAACACAGGACCAAGCTATGGTGCGGATGCGAGTGGATGAGTGATGGATGGAGACCTGAATGTGGTGAATGATGAAAGTGAAATGGATGGATGATGTCGAACAAGCCGTAAAGATCCTAGTGGATGGAAAGTGCTTATTTACGCAAGGTGCTTGTTTGCCAGGTTTTCACTGAGGTACTTGCCCAAAGTGCCACCGAAGTAATTTTCACTATAGGACATTTTTTTTTATCCTTTTTCTAATTTTTTTTGGATTTTTTTCCTTTTTTTATTTTTTTGTTGTTACCAAGACGCCTGTTTGCTAGGTTTTAGCGAAATGGCCATTTTCAGGACTTTTGATTTTTTTTGGATTTTTTGGGTTCTATACCTTGAAATATTTAGGCATAAAACTTTTTTGAGATAGAGGAGGTATTCATGAATCTCCTGGAGGTTCTTGGTGTTGATAGTTGATATACTTTTGACTTATAACTTGTTGTGATGATGAAAGGTCCTAACCAATTAGGTTCGAACTTTCCTTTGCTGCTTGGGTTTCGGACATTCTTTTGATTTTCTTTTAAGACCAGTTCTCTGACTTGGAAAATCCTGCTTTTGATTTTCTTGTTGTAGCTCCCTTTGAGTCTATTATAATATACTTGCAAATGATTTAAAGCATCTATTCATCTCTCATCCAGTATGCTTCGTTTAATCTTGACGCGGGTAATCCTCATCGGTGATGAGATTTTGCAATGATATTCACGAGGGATGGAGCTCGATTTCAATGGGGAGTACGGCTTCTGATCCATAGACCAAGGAGAAGGGGTTGGCACCGGTGGGTGTGCGGATGCTGGTTTGATAAGCCTAGAGGGCGGGATTAAGCTGCAGATGCCAGTCACAACCTGTGTCGATGACTATTTTTCTTAGAAGTTTTGAGGATGGTTTTGTTTGTAGCTTTGCTTGGCCATTGCCTTGGGGATAGTACAAGGTGGAGAAGCGATGTTGGATTTTGAATTTCTCGCACAAGTCGCGAACCTCCTGGTTCTTGAATGGTGTCCCATTATCTGAGATAATGGCTTGTGGGACACCGTAATAACGATGATGAGATAGTTTGGGATGAATTTTGAGATCCGCTTCCGGTGATATCGTCATGGGTATGGCTTCCACCCGCTTTGTGAGGTACTCCGATTCGATTATGATGAATTGGCCATTGGATAGCAGGGTGGATTGTGATTTCCAATGAGATCGAAGGCCCCACGCGAAAAGGCCATGGTGTGACGATCGGGTGAAGCTCTTGAGCTAGAGCATGGATGAGGTCCCCATGTTGCTGACATTGTAAACACCTTTTAGCATGATCATGCGCTTCTCTTTCCATTATGGGCCAATAATACCCCATCCTCGGCAGTTTCTTGGCGATGGTCATTCCACTCGAGTGTGAGCCACAGATACGTTATGAACCTCGGTTAGAGCGGTTAATGCCTCTTCAATGTTTAAACAGCGTAGCAAGGTACCTTCTATGCTTCTAAGGTATAAGGTATCACCTACGATGACAAATCTGGATGCCTTTTTGATAAAGGTTCATTTTAGGTTTGATGGGAGGTCAGCGGGTATGACTCCTATGCGAAGATATGTGTAGATGTCATGGTACCAAGGATCACCAGGACCAACGATTTCACACACATATTCTGATTCTGGTACCTCGAATGTGGGAATGAGAAGCTGCTCAATCAGAAATTCATATTTTGGCACGTTATGAGGGATGTCTAATAAAGACCCAATTGTAGCCATGGCATCGGCTACTCTGTTGTTGGTTCTTAGAATCTACTCAAATGTTATGTCAATGAAAGATTCTTTAAGAGTCTCCACCAATTTCTTGTACGGAGTGAGCTTATCATCCTTAGTCTGATATTCATTATTGACCTGATTTATGATCAACTAAGAGTCCCCATACACCTTGAGAGCTATGATATTCCATTGCACTACTATCCTGAGGCCTATAGTCAAAGCCTCGTATTCTATGATGTTGTTGGTGCAAGGAAATGCCAGTTTGTATGACTTTGGTATGCAATCCCCTCATGGGGTGATGAAGAAGACACCAGCTCCTAATCCATGTTGTGTATATGAACCATCAAAGTATAGTTTCCAGTGGTCTGCTACGTTGAGGTTAAAAATGGATTCGTCTGGAAATTCAGAGACAAGAGGATTCTCAGAATAGATAGGTGCTTATGCTAGTTGATCTGCAATAACCTGTCCCTTAATGGCTTTCCGCTCTACATACTCGATGTCATACTCTGATAATATCATTACCCACTTTGCCATTCTACCCGCGAGCATTGCCTTTGATAGGAGGTACTTGAGGGGATCAATTTTCGCGATGAGCTTTATCTTGTGTGCCAACATGTAATGTCTGAATTTTTGGGAGGAAAACACTATTGCGAGGCAAGCTTTCTCGATGAATGAGTAATTTAGCTCTTGACTGACCATCATCATGTTGATGTAGTAGATGGCCCTCTCCATTCCGTTTTCATCATGTTGGGCTAGGAGAGCTCCAAGGGCTACTGTTGTTGCTGATACATATAAGATCAATGGTTTTCTTGGGATAGGTGGCATTAAAACTGGTGGTGTTAGTAGATATTCCTTGATCTTGTTAAATTCCTCTTTGCATTTTGTATCCCATTTGTATGCTACCCCCTTGTGGAGTAAGTGCGAATATGGGTTCTGCTTGTCTACCAGTTGTGCTATGAACCGTCAAATGGATTGAAGTCGGCTTGGAGGCCTATCAATTGTTTTAATGTCTTTGGTGCTTCCATCTCAAGGATTTCCTTCACTTTTGTCGGATCCACCTTGATACCCCTCATGGAGACTATGTATCCTAGCAATTTACCTGATTGTACGCCGAAGATGCACTTTTTGGGATTTAGTCTGACTTTGTATTCCTCCAGTCTGTCAAAGATAGCACTTAGGGTTGCTATATGATCTTGTCTTTTTCTTGACTTAGCTAGAATATCGTCGACATAGTCTTCGACTATTTTATGAATCATATCATGGAATATTAATGTCATGGCCCTTTGATAGGTTTCTCTTGCATTCTTTAGGCTGAATGGCATCATGTTCCAGCAGTATGTCCCCCATGAACAAGTGAAAGTCGTCTTATGTTGATCTTCTTTTACTATCATGATCTGGTTATATCCTGAAAATCCATCCATTAGTGATAGCATCTCATGCCTTTCTTTCATGTCTACTATCATGTCGATGTTGGGAAGCGGGAAATCATCCTTGGGACATGCCTTGTTCAAATCTCTGAAGTCCATACAAATTCTGATGGCTCCGTCAGGTTTTGAAACGGGTACCAAATTTGACACCCATTCTGGATAATCAATTGGTCGGATAAATCCTGCATCTAACAACTTTTTGAGCTCCATTTTGACTAACAAAGCGATTTGGGGATGCATTTTTCAAAGTTTTTGTTTGACCGGCTTTGCTTCTGGATACACTGCTAAATGATGAACTACAGTCTCTGGATCAAGTCCTGGCATATCAGCATAACTCCATGTGAAGTTTATTTGTCTTTCCCTTAGGAATGCTGCTAGGAGTTCTTGCTCTTCTAATAATAGTGATTCCGCATAGAATGTGATATGCGGGGCCTCCTTTGTTCCTAGGTTGACTAGATTGCACTTTTCGGCCAAAACTATTGACTTCTCTTAATGAATAGCTCTTAGAGGAAGATTGAATCCTTCATCCTCGGGTGCCTCAGAGAGGTTTTCACCATTAGATACGTCCTTTATTTTTACTATTTTCTTGTCAGAGAGTGCCACAGTGTGGTTTTCACTCAAGGACTTGGATATGATTCTTAGTTTCTCACTTTTGCAACTGAAGGAATCAATCGTTTCCCCATAATAGGCATGTGTGTCCAACTCCATTATAAACCCTACCTTGTGATCTCCATCTTGAATGTTATCCCTCAATCCCATGAATTTTGAGAGCGCCTCATCATTTTTTAATGTATCGAGAACTGGTGGTCCTCGTTGGTCATAGTCGATTAGTTGGGGATACACTAAACAAATCTCATGATTTTGATGATCGGATTCAAAAGATAAGGTACTAATCATGCAAAGGGTGGTGTCCTCAAATAACCTAGGTAGATTGGATATGGTATCCTGGTCATCGCTACTAATATAGGGCTCAGTTATAAAATTATGTGTGTCTCTACCTGTGACTATTGGTGAGTGTACTTGTACTAGTATTGGCTGAGGAGAAATATTAACCGCTCTAACTGAAGGAACTCGGCCATGTATGGTTATTCTCAGAGGGGTACGTCCAAGACCAATATTTGTTATGGGTCGCGTCTCTGGCATGATAGGTATTATGAGCCCATTGTCATTTTGTCCCAATCTTTGATTTCTATTGTAGCCCATTGCAAGCATCATTTGTAGGCCCTTACTTGTCTCATCCATTGGTAAATTAGTTTTCGGTCTTTCATCTTGATACAACATGTGAGATGGATCTACTTCAATAACCTCATGGCCCAGGTCTCCCCATCTTGTGAATTCAGGATAGTTTTGAGGATAGGTTTGTGATGTGGAAGCTTGATTTTCTTATGGGCGTCCCCGTGATCTAGGAGATTGTGGTAACTCTCCTATTACAAAAGCATTGTTAGGGAGCTTGTAGCTTCCACAACCATCCTCTTGGATGATGAGCTTGATATCGGAGATAGTGGGGATGGTGCAGATGGCGGGTGTCTTTGTCGCAGAAGTGGACGCAAGAATGGTGGGGTCGATATATGGTGTGGATGGGCCCTCATCATTCTTTGGCACCTGGGGGATTTTGTAATACTTGGCTTCAATATTTTTGCAATATGAAAACAGTTCAGGATCTCCATGGACGGTGACCTCTTGTCCATTATGTGTAAATTTCACACATTGGTGGAAGGTTGATGCCACGGCTTTCATCGCATGGATCCATGGGTGTCCCAGGAGGATATTATATGGCAATTTGAGGTCCAAGACCTGATAGGTGGTTTCCATGAGCATTGGCCCTACTTGAATAGGGAGTTTAATCGTGCCCTGAGACACTCTTTCTTGGTCATCATTTGCTCTTATTGTGATGCCCTTACCTTTGTCGATGGAATCTTTTGATATTTTTAGCTGCTTGATGAGGCTAAGAGAACAGATGTTCAAACCTGCACCTCCATCCACTAGGACCCTTTTGATTTTTCTCTTGTTTACAATGGCTTCCAAGTGAAGTGCACGGTTGTGAGATGGTTGGGCAGGGAAATCTTGGTCAGAGAATGTAAGGAGATTAGGCGTTATGATATTTCTGACCATAGCTTGGAATTGGTCCGCATCGAGATCTGCGGGGACAGTGGATGAGGCTAATGCTTCCTCGAGAATCTTTTTATGCGCTGATGATATTTTTAACAACTCCATGATGGATATGTGTGTTGGAATTCTCTTGAGTTGTTCTACAACATTGTAGCTATGCAGAACAGCTCTAGATGAAGGGATTCTATTAGATTGGGATGATCCTGCAATGGTTACTTTCCCGCCTCTTGTGGTGACTCCACAATCTTCGTCATGAGTGCCCTTGATAGTGATGACCATGCAGTCTTCATTTAGGGAGGCAACGACTGTTTCATACACATGATTTACACTGCCCTTCCCTTTATCATTTTTATTCCCTTTGTTGCCATGATTCGGCATCGGATTTGTGTAGATTTTAAGATCCTGATTTCCAGTAGGTTGTTCCACGTTTATGATTTTCTTGTCAATGAGATCTCAGATGATATTTTTGAGTCTCATGCAATTGTTTGTGGTATGACCTTTGATTTCATGAAATTCACAAAGTTGATTTTTATTATACTAAGGGGGTTTGACATCAGGTTCTTGGTAATTCTCAAATGTAGGAGGCTTGATGAGTTTTTTGTCGATCAACTTTTTCATTATGTCTTCCAATGGTTCCCCCAAGATAGCGTATTTTTGTTTGGGATAAGTTTTATGTTGTGGTGGTCCTCTTTGATCATTGAGTTAATTGATGGTTGGATTGTTGTTGGGTTGGTATGTTGTGTGATGAGTGTTTTGGCGTTGATTTTGGTTTTGCGGTGCAGGTGTATTTTGGCGTGGACCACTAATGACCACCTTGGCATCGACGATACCATCATTAGTAACTTTCTTGTTCCTTGCCCATGTGTGAGGTTTATCATTGTAATTGGATGATGGGCGGTTGTTTTGTTGTTCGTCATATGATGTTGATTCTGTGGGTTGAGTCACAAGGGATCTTTCGATGCTGAGCACCTTGGAGATCAATTGTTCATATGTAGTGATACCCTGAACCTTGAGATGAAATGCTAAGCGGATTTCAAGGTTGGCGATGATGGTGCAGACTTTTTGTTCTTCTGGAATGGTCCACTTGCTTTGATTGGCCTTGGATTTCCATCGTTGAAGGAATGATGCAAAAGATTCATTCTTTCCTTGTTTTAGAGCGTATAGTTCTTCGAGACTGACATCCATTGCAATGTTACATGTGTAGTTCCTAATGAATGCATCCCTGATTTCTTGGAATGTTCTAATGCCTGAAGGTAAGCGAGAGAACCATTCTATAGCGGGACCTGCCAAGCTTCTAGGAAACAGCCGCATTAGATAAGTATCGTCATATGCGACCTCCATGTAATGAACCTGGAATTCCTTGATGTGATCTTCAGGGTTTCCCATCCTTGGATATTTGTCAAATTTGGGGATTTCAAATCCCTTAGGGAATGGTTTCATCTCTAAGCTCCTATCAAATGGATAGGGACACAAGTTGCTTGGTGGTTTGGTTGTTCGCCCTGATTGAAGGTCGAGCACTTGTTGCGAGAGCAACCTGAGTTGTGTCGTCACATCACTTTGTGGATTAGAGGGTGGGATGAAAGTGTTTTGGGGTGTTTGAATCATGGGTTGGATGGGTGGATTGGTTGGTTCATTGTTCGATGGTATCTGTATGTTCTGGCGGGTGAAGTAGGCTTCTACTTGCTTTTGTATGAACAACGCTTGTTGTTGATCTTGTTGTTGTTGCACTAGGATTTGTGCTTGTTGTTGCACTTGTTGTTGTTCCAACAATGCTTGTTGTTGTGCTTGTTGTTGTTCCCACAATGCTTGTTGTTGGGCTGCCAATTTTGTTGCTTCCTACTGCTCTTGGTATTGCTTTAGTGCTTGCTGATATGCTTGCATTTTCGTTGCTTGTGCAAGAAGTTGTACTTGTGCTTGTGCTTGTTGTGCTTGCGCTTGAGCTGCTTGTGCTTGTGCAGCTTGTTGCTGCAATAAAATTTGTGCTTGAGCGGCCCTTTGTACTTGAAATGCTTGTGCGGCTTGGGCGGTTTCTTGTTGTTGTTGTTGCAGTAAAGCTTGGGCTTGTATTTTTTGCGCTTGTAATGCAGCTTGTGCGGCTTGAGCGGCTTGTTGCATGGCTTTTTGTTTTTGAACTTGTCGGTATCCTCTTTGAAAAGTAGCTTGCAATGATGCGTCGTATTGGCTTGATGTGGTGAAAGTTGGTGGTGGTGGAGGTGATGGTGGATTCGAATGGTGGTAGATGATGATGTTGTGTTGATGTTTTGGGTGTTGGATAGTGCTATTGATGTGATTGGTCCTTGAGAGACCATGCTTTGTGATGTCAGGGGTGTGTTTGATGATGTTTCCCTTGCTTGTGCATTTATCGTTTGTTGTTGCGATATCAACAATAAATTTTGAGTGTTTGGTACAATGCTTTGATTGATTGTTGGGATGTAGGTTTGATTGATACTTGGTAGGGGAGGAAGCCCTAAACCAAGGAGTGGTGCAGATGATAATGGCAATGGTGGAAGAGGTGGAAAGGTGAGGGGTGTAAGTTGTTGTGAAGATATCGTGGTGTTGAATAGGCCCCCTAGTCTGAATATATCTCCCTCTTCTTGTAAATTTGTGAGAAGAGGTGTTTGTGGTGTTGCGTAAAAAAATGATGATGATGGATCGTGATGGAATGTGAGAGGAACATTTTTGTGTAATGGGTTTTGGGGTACATTTTGTTCCAATGTGGTGTCTGCGTCCAAGTTTTGATTATTAACAAGGGGATGTGATTGAAGAGCATTGAGAAATGCATTTCCCTTGTTGACATTGGGTTGGGTTGGAGTAAACGATGTTGTGATTTGCGGAATGTTTTGCATGATGTTTTGGGATGGAGGTGTAGATGAAATGGGGATGGTGGATGAGATAGGTGGAAAGGATGTCTCCATTATGGTACTTACATCAAAATCCGAAGGCAACTTGGCCCCTTGTTTTGCTAGTTCAAGCATGTATAACGAAGGGTTGAGTCTCATCATGATGTTGATGATTTTATGATTCTCCAGATTTTGAAGCATTTCAGTCATTTCCTCGAGAGACATTCCAAAAGGAAGGTCCTCTCCTTGGTTTTCTTCTTGCAGATTTTGCGATGATGAGAGGTTCAATGGATTGCTTGATTTAGCTAAATAAAAATTTCTGCATTAGTTTGGCTAAGATCGCTTGAAGCGGGTGTTTCTTTGTTTTCTTCCATACTCTTCTTGTATTGAGATCTCGTTTGAACCATAAAACAAGGATCAATCTTCGAGAATATGGGAGATGAATCTCTTGATTCTTTGGATCGATCGTTATTTTATGTCCCAAAGTATAAATTTTTTAGGATGCCTTGAGGATCAAAGGTGATGATATCATGATGATGTTAGGGATGGATGATATGGGTTTTCTTGGCTTTTGATAAATCTTGAATGAGACACTAGGATTTTAGGACTTTGTGGATTTTGATTTTGATTTTGGGATTTGGTCCTTGATTTTTATTTTTATTTTGATTTGGATATTTTGAACAAAAAGACCCTAAGATGTTGGATGATGATCTAAGGGATAGCTTTGTTCAAAGGATGATAATTTGAATAGGTGTGAGGAGAAGGATGCATCTACCCACACCTTTTCAAACAAGATGATTTGTTTCACTAAGCATATGAAGAAGGATTCATCTACATACACTAAGCTAGACAAGATGATTTTGATAACTTTGACTAAGTATATGTAAAAGGATGCATCTACACATACCTAGCCAAAGGTGTTTTTGCTAATGTTTTCAAGGATTTTGTCTCAATGATATTGATGATTTTGATTTTGCCACAAAGCCTAGTATCAAGGATGATTTCAAGATTTTCCAAAAGGTGATGATGAGATGGAATTGTTTTGATGTTTTGATGGGTGGATGAAAAAATATTTTGATATGTTTTGATCCTAAGATGAACCTAAAAGGTACACTTTGTTTGCTTAGACCTAGGTATTGAAGAGCATGCAAATGCTTCCTAAGGACCTTTGTGACCAAGAAATGATTTCATTTCAACATTCATTTTCGTATTTCCAATCAATGACTTTGTGCTTTGAGATTTGGAGTCTTCAACACATATGAAAGTTCATTTTGCTTAGCTTTGCTTAATGTCTTTATTTTATCAAAAACACTTTCTTTGATTAATTTTTCAAACTAAGATGTCCAATGTCTTAATTTCCTTGAACCCCACAAGATATGTTATGTGGAAATTCAATGAACTTAAGGCAAGGGGTTTTCTTATTGTTTACTTAAGGATACAAATTGAGATATAATCCAATGTTTAGAAACCTCTAAGGATGTGAATCCCAAGGGAAAGCAATAACATATGGATTGAGTCAATTGTATTTGTCCTCAAAATGGTTTGAAATTTGGATGATGTTAAGTGTTTTTTTTAGATGTTTTCGATCAAGCAATGCATTTTGTAACCCAAGAATAAGTACAATCCTATGGATGTGTAAGACAATATTTGTTGGATTCCCACTTGGACAAGTCCAGCTACGCTTATCTCTAGCAAATGGTTAGATGCTTGACCCCACTGGCTCCCCTCCACGACACTCACTTATACGGGGCAGCCAAGCATCAACACCCATGAAACTCCCATGGCATGCTTTCCATTTCTACTAGAAGACCATAAAAGTGTGGGGTGGCTTGAGAATGACCGTTCTTGCACCAACAAATAGATAAAGGATTTTGGAAAATTCTAGCACATGGGTTTTAGTAAGGACTTTCCATTCGTGGAGATTGACCCATATGGCAAGAGTCCCCTTTTGGATCCATTTGTCGGAATCAACCGCGTGATATTGGCGTTTCTTCCAATATCCACATTTATATCCGGTTGGAAATACTCTTGGCTTTAGAGTGTTATTGGTTGAGTCGTTCCTTGGGTGAGTACTTTTTCCCCAAGGCAAGCCCTCTAGGATAAACAAAAGCGAATGAAGAACAATATTCATAACTCGATCAATCCTTGTTGGCAACAAGGAGAGAGAATATACGCAACAAAGCCCCCACTCACACTCGCACAAGATTTTGTTCAATTTTAAGCCCAAATTGAAGTGTGGAGGTGATTGCTTTGTCTTAACCCAAAGTCATGAAAAAGGCCTTTTGATTCTCAAGATCGCTATAAAGTGCGAGAGAAGCTCATACGTCCTTTTTCGATGGATTTAGTCCAAGTAAGCCCTCACAAACAAACAAAGCTACACTTGTTCTTTTTAACTTCTCAAAGCAATATGTGAGTTCATTTTAGAGCACCAAATCACAAGTGAAAGACATTTGTTCAATTTGTTAATCCCATAAACAAAATCTAGTAAGTTTTTGATCCTATTGTTCGTTTTAACCTTTGCAAGAAGAAATTGAAAGGTTCTTTTTAAGCCCAAATGAAAACTAGTGTTCTAAGAATGAAAGAGGATGACAAATTCTTAAGGAAGTGTTAAAAAAACACTTAAGTGTTTAAAAACACTTTGATTGGACAAAATATCATCACCATACTCCTCCTTTTGTTTTCGATTTCCAACCTACAAAGAAGAAAAACAATCAGATTCTGGAAAAAACACAGAAATTAAAAAGTAGAAAATAGAGGAAGAAGCAATCATAAATTAAAAGCATGTGCTAAAAATTAAATTCTCCCTTTTACTGTCTCCCAGCGTCGCAACTCATGAAGGCGTCATTGTTTGTCCTCCCAACGTCGCTCTCACAGCGCCGCTTACCAGTCAGCGGTGCTCTGTGTCGGGACAGAGAGCTCGATTGCGTCGAAGTTTATGTCAAGTTTAAGATTTTTTTTTTAAAACTTCTACAGATCGGTGAGTCCAGTGGCGCAGTTTATGTTTCACGCGGTGCCATATAGCGACACTGACGAGCCCGTGGTGCTAAAATAGCGACGCTGACGAGCCCGCGGTGCCAAAACAACGACGTTGACGAGCCCGCGTTGGAATTTCCTATGTGAACAAAAATGTGAAAATTTCAAGAAAAAGTTAGAATTAATGAGTTGTTGCCCTCCTTCTAGTGCCAAATGTGCGAACCCTTTTCCTAGTACCTACAAAACAACATGAATAAATGAATTAGACAATGAATTACAAGCTAAAACAAGGATTCCCCATGAAATCCATTTACAAACTCAAATTAGGAAGAAAATATTTGAAGAACACAATGCAAATGACAAAAACAAGATAAAATTCCTAATTAGAGAAGCAAACACTTGATCCCATGGGGGAATTGGTGCAAATTTGATGTGAAAATTTTCCCTTTCCCAATTCCTAAGATTGCAAGCTTCGAATGTTGAAGAGATTGATCCACTTTTGATGAAAGATGAGAACTCCAAGCCAAATCTACAAAAAGCTTGGCTAAAAATTCAAATGATGGATGAGAATGGCTAAGTATTTTAGCATGGTAACTTTGCAATGTTTGTGGATGATAAAATGAGGAGAGGAGCTATTCATTTATAGGATTTCAAGATGGATGAATGCCCAAATTTGAGCAATGTAGGACTAACATTCATCCAATGAAATGATGCCACTTGTCAAGCTATGAATGGATGATGGATGTGCAAGATTTGGGGTTTGTGCCAATAAATGCCAATATTTGAAATTCAAATTTGTTGAAATGGCATGCAAGAGGGAAGGGAAAATGCAATAAATGCCACTTGGCTCAAGGCAAAGGACATGTAAGAGGTTTTAAATGCCTTGTTGGATGTACATGTTGACTTGGAATTTTTGAATTCAAATTGAGAGAATATTCCAAAAGATGCCTTGTGAGGAAAATAGAGATTTAATAAATGAATTAAATCTATTTTCATGTGCAACTTGCATTATCTAGAGGATGTGACATGAAATGAGGTTAAATTAATCAAGGGTTTAATTAATTTAATAGGAGATTAGATGATGTGACTTATTTGACTTAGATTTATGGATTTACTTAAATCAAATAAGAGAGGAATATGATAAGAGGCTAATTAAATAAGAATTTTGATTTATTTAATTAAAAGGGATGGTGTAGATTAAATCAAATAAGGTTTTAATTTATTTAATTTAATGGATAGACTTTAGAGATTTAATCAAATAAATTGATTATTTAATTAAATAGGGATAATTAGATCAGATGGATTGATTTAATTAACAGAAGGAATTGACTTAATCAGATAAAATGATTTATTCAATTAAGGGATGAAAATTGATGAATTTAATCAAATAGGGGAATTTGATTAAATGGTTAGACCGAGGGATGATTTAGGAAGAATCGATGTTAGTAAGTCAAGATCGAATGCACGATGTCAATCAGTATATTTTACGTGTCTACAGAAACATATCTCCAGCCGATCATACCATCAATGTTGTAACCATACTAGGTAGAGATCCTAAGTGTAATGTAACTACATGAAGAGGGAGAGTCACAATACAAGGGGGTTCACCCCAAGTAAAAGCCACAAGTAAGCCATCAAATAACTACAACATTGTGGAACAAATAAAGAAAAATCCTGCCTTAATCTCCATCCTTTAGCTTTTGAAGTTGTCACCAACACATAAATAAATCTTGGAGAAAGCCCTTGTTGAAAAATTAATCCCTAAAGCCCTTAATGTGGATTGGTTTCAAGCCATGGTTGGTAACATCACCTCCACCCATCATTTGGTCTTTTCTGATAAAGACCTTACACATATTATTCCATAATCAAGCTCTCTATCTAGAAGTTTGTGTCCACATAGATTCAAGAGAGTACTGATAGATAACGCTATAGGCTTAAAAATTTGTACCCTAGAATTAGTAAAAAAATTGGGATATTATGATGACATAATAGACAAGAATAAAATTATCACCATAAGGGCTTATGATGATATGGAAATAAATTCAGAAGGAACAATCAGACTTCTTGTTCAAATAGGACCAACAATAACAAAGACAACATGTCAAGTATTAGATCTTGAGCTACCATACAACCTTCTCTTGGGATGACCATAGGTCCATGCCTTACAAGCAGTCCCTTCCACATTCCATTAGTGCTTAAAATTTCCTTACAATGATAGGGAAGTTACCATATATGCTGACCCCAAAACTTTTCATTAATGCACAAAATTGGAGAAGTACAGAAACATTCCTCAAATACCTAGCAATGACATATATTTCCACTCTTTTTCATATATTAACCCATCATCATTAACCTCATCCTCCACTGCACCCCCATCAACTAAGCCGCCAAAATCTAATCTCAAGATCCAAGTGCTCAATAAAGGCTATAGAGAATACCATTTCAACCAATCCTTTTGCATTGGAATTCTTCCCCCAACACCAAAGACTTATTGAGGACCGAGAGAGATCAAGCATGTTCAAGTTGTTACAATGGAAGTAAAACCCACCATTTTCACCAAGTGGGGAGACATGCAAGATGAGGAAGTGTTTAAAGAAGACCTATATTCATGGATTTACAAAGAAGAATGGTAGGAGAAACCACTACCTCCCCTTCCTATTAATCAAAACAATAAAGGATATCAGATAGAAAAAAGCATAGGGATCACTAGAAAAGGTGGCCTTGGTCTACATGAACAAGGTATAAGAGAACCACTTATCATAGAAAGGCACCAGAAGAATCTTGGACTAGGATATGGTTCATTAGACATGATTACCCCAAGAACTGAAAGCACCTCTTATGAGGAAGGAGCTCCTTCTACCATTGTTGAGACATTGGATAATTTTGAATGTCTAGATGACTACTTATATATCCAAAACATGTTTCGGAACCTCAACATAAATACCATCACTACTGAACCTACATTTGTAGATTACCACATGAAAATAGATTCCAATGAATATGAATGGGATTCTTGTGCCTCTAGTGATTATAACCTAGAAAACCTATGGAGCCTTGATAAATTCAATATTCCTACCCTAGCTACAACATCCATAAGCTTTGTTGATACTAATGACAAAATACCCTTGCTTTATCCACAGTTAATAGATTGGGACCAACAACATACACCTATTTTGGACTCATTATAGAATGATGAAGCTATTTCCAAGTTCATGGGACTTTAAACTGATATACCATGAGGATATCATAAAGCTGGTTTTGTAATGGAGCTAAATTAGGGAGCCTACTTTGGAGGGGAGATTGCATCCTCCAGTCGCAAAAATAAACTAAAAATTTTAGAAATAAAAAAGAGATCCCATAGGGAAAACCACAATGAAGTGCTCAAAAATGGAGGATTCAATCTCCCTATTATAGAATATCAAGAAAAATTAGTACTCTTGGTTGAAGGTGTAATGTCGCAGAATTGCACCTAAGGGCAATTCCACATTTTTGCACTTATCCTAGCATTTATGATGCCTAAGGGCATTAATGAAAAAAATCCCATGGGTCCAAATTTCACAATTCCAACTCCATGTGGACTAGTGGTGAAGCAACAGAAGCTTAACGACGTGTTTCCCAAAAATTGGTGTCTTGGATGCCTACGTGGCGTGCAAACATCTACGTGATGCACTAGCGTCCTGTCAGTTTTTTGAATTTGAAATAGGGAATCCCGAATCTTGACTCTTGACACATGTCTTAGCAGTCATTATTTTGGGTGTAACGGCTCTTTTCCACCCTTGCATGCAACAAAATCCCTCATTTTCTCTCATTTTTGGGGTTCAAGTCATTCATTCAAGCTCTCTTCAACTTCACTCCTTAATATTTCTCCATTCTTGACAAGCAACACTTCTACAAGTGAAGCTCTACCAGAATGAGGTCCCTTCAATAGCTACAACTCTCAAGCAAGCATTCAATGGTTCATCTGTGTGCTCTAGAGAGGGCCTAGTCCCATGGGTAACGCTCTCTCTCCCTCACTTTTTTCTACTTACTTGTTCATTTACTACTTAGTGGTGCAGGTTCTACTCCTAAAGCGGGTTTTTCTTTCACCACACGCTTTGTTCATTTTGGTTACACTCCCTTTCTATCTAGTTGTTTGTGGAGGTGAGAACACCAAAACAGGAGTCTAACTAAGGTAGGCCCCTATACAGACCCAACATTTTCCCCTTGTTCTTTTGTGTCTAGGTTTCAAAGCGGAGCTTGGAGTGAAGACTTGAACATCTGATTGAGGGTAAGTTTTCTATGATTTCTCTGTGTTTTTCCTAAAGTTCCTATTCTCTATTTGATTATTCTATTTGGAAGACATTAGATCTAAGTTAGGAAGTGGGACTTTATTCTGCTCACCTGAGCTCCTGACCTTTCTGTTGCTTAGGATGCCAGTGCACCATTTGGATGACAACGTGTCGCGCTAGCATCCTGAATCTATGCTAACGTCCTCTAGCCGAGAGCTCCTCCGTTGGAGGCAGAAATATAAAAGTTTCACTCTCTCAGGATCTGAAGTAGTCTTCTATGAAAGTTATCTTGTGTACATTTTATTTGCAATATCTTCATTTCGTTTATGTCGAGGTGGATAAGGGTAGTTCGTTCCTTGGTGATCTCTTGGGAATGAAGAGACCTGCGTGCAACAAATCCCTCCTATCTCACATTTTAGTGAACCCGACGTGAAGGATGTTGGATCTAGTTTTACAATGCTTCCATGTCTATGGTAACCCTTTATATAAGGAATATTTCGATATGTTGGATGACACTCTAGTTGATTTCTTAGAAGCACCTTCCCCTATCCATAAACCTTCTGAGCAAACTTCCTCTCTTCAAGTTGAGGATTCAGTAAATGTAGTGGTGGTCTCTATGGCCCCTTCAAGCCCTAAGAAACCCATCATTTACATGACCTCAGCTAGCCCTTCTTCAAGAGAGGATTGTTCTATCTATGGGATTTCATATCGAGATGATTCACCAGACCTGTATTCAAGGTTCATAAATCCTACGGACTCTAATTCTTATAATGTTGTTGGGAACACATATAATACAAGAAGAAACAAATATAATCTAGATCAACAACCTTTTGTTCCTACATCTCAACCTACTCAAGTTCCTACTTCTTTACTACCATCCCAACCTATTCTTCTTTCACCACATAAACCTGTGACTAAAGCACCAGGTGATTATGATCTTATAGTGCAACTCTGTGTTACTCCGACTAAGATCTCACTTTGGGATTTGCTTCAGAGTGCTTCAATTTATCATGAATGCTTTAGGAAGCCTTGCAAAAGACCCTATTGCTTTCCTCTGCTAGGCCTACAGATTTTAATGCGTTGTTAGCTCATATTCATGTAGATTCATTGAATATTACATTTCATCCACAAGAACTCTCACCTTCGGATGTGCAGAAGAAAGCAGACCCTTTGATGATTATAATTAAAGTTAATAACATTGGCATTAGGCGTACTCTCGTTGACACTGGTTTGGCTCTCAACATTTTTGGTATTTATCTACTACCTAAGATTAAAGTTGATTCATCCTCTCTAGCTGCTTCTTCTTTGTACATTCGTGGGTTTGATAATGTTGGTCACCAAGCTCTAGGCACGATAATACTGCCTTTTCAACTAGGCCCCGTTACCTTACCTACTTTGGTTTATGTGATGCCTGGCCCTTTACCTTACAATATCCTTTTGAGGAGGCCCTAGATTCATGCTATGGGAATTGTAACTTTTACTTTACATCATTCCTTAAAGTTTTTTGCAAATAATTGGGTGCTCATGGTTAAAGTCGACCCAAAAGTTGTTCACCTTTGTGAGTTAGTGGCTATTGGTCAAGCTTCAATTGTCTCCACTCTTAAGAACTATATTCCATCTTTAACTACTAATTTTATGGCATGTTCCTTGGTGATACCCTCTATAGAGGTTATCCTCGAAGTGAAATTCGTTAAAGATGAGCCACCTAAAATAGAAAATACTAATACTTCCTCACCCACTTCTTCTTTTGAATCAAATGCTTTCCTTGGTAATGATTGAGGCTCCTTGGAATTCTCTGATTCTTCATCGCAAAATACAAAGCGAGTCCCACTCATCTAGAGTTTTTGAATGCCTATGGTGTAAAAGTGGAAAATTCTCCCATTGAGGAGGAGAGTTGTGATCCTATCTAGGAGGCCAGTCCTTCCCTTACTGAGGGGAGTAGCCCCACTCTTGCAAAGGAGGTTAATGTTTGTGAATCAAGTAAAGGAGATAGTTGTGCTCTTGTGGATGTGTTTGACATTCATTGGTGGAATGAAGCCCTCTACGTAGAGTCACCACCTCCCAAAGTTTTGCAAACTCATTATGGTTTCGTATATCAACTTGCTTCTTGGTATGGTTATGGGCAGAAAGGCCTAGGATGCATTAATCAAGGAATCCAAGTACCTATCTAGTTTAAGCCATGAAAGCACTATCTAGGTTTGGGGTGCTCTATTGAACAATCTAAGCAAAAACCTTGGTGGATTTTTAATATGATTTCATTCGAACCACTGAGTTTGGTCCATCTTGAATTGATAGAGGATAGGGTACAAGCTGAGAAATTCCCTTTAGATGTCTTCTCTTTAGATGAAGCACTTGAGGAATTCCTAGGCACCTATTCCCCTTTGCCTCCCTTTCACCAGAAAAGACAATTCTTGTATCACTTGCATAAACATGCATACTTTGGAGAATTTGTCTTGAGTGTTGATGAGGAAGACTCTCTATCCAATGTTGGTGATGATGTTCCAATATCGCATCCTGGAGATCATAGTTCTCTCCTTAAGGGAGATACTACTGAAATCTCTATGGAATCTAAGTCTTCTTAAAAAGTGATCAAGGTTGGAAAGTGCCTTTCTTCCAAGGAAGCTAAAGAGCATTCTGACCTCTTGCATTCTTATCTTGATATCTTTGCTTGGACATATGAGGAAATGCTTGGAATTGATGAGTCTATAGTGGTTCACAATATTTTCCTATGTCCCAATGCCAAGCCAGTTAAGCAAAATATTTGAAAGATCAATCCTAGGCTAGTGTTGATGGTTAAGACTAAGATAGAGAAGTTTTTGAAAGTAGGCTTTATCCATCCAATCGATTACTCCCCTTGGATTTTGAATATTTTTGTTTTTAGTAAATTTGATGGTCGTATTTGTCTATGCATTGAATTTCATGATCTTAACAAGGCTTCTCTTAAGGATTTTTTTTGTTACCTAATATAGATATGATTGTGGACTCAACTGTTGGCCATGTCTTATTGTATTTTATGGATGGTTTATTGGGTTACAATCAGATCTGTATTAATCTGAAAGATCAGTAAAAGACATCCTTTACTACCCCTTAGGGTACTTTTTGTTATGTGGTTATGCCCTTTGGATTAAAGAATGTGGGAGCTACTTACCAATAGGTGATGACCCTGATTTTCCATGACTTCATTCATAAGATTTTAGAAGATTATGTTGATGACATCTTGGCGAAATATATAACTCGTCAAGATCAAGTGAAGAACCTTCATCTTATTTTTGAGAGGCTTTGACTCTATAAGATGAGACTCAATCCTCTTAAGTGTGTCTTCGCCATAGACAGCAGAAATTTTTTTGGATTTATAGTTTCTCATCGTGGAATCGAGGTCAACACAAATAAGATCGATGCTATTGTTAGCATGCCTCCGCCCAAGAATATCATTGAGCTACAAAGTTTACAGAGGAAGATTCAAAAAATTCGCAGATTCATATCTCAACTAATCAAAGCCTACTTAATTCAAGAAAACCCAAAGTAGGCTTTGATTAGCCTATTTAATTACATTTTTTGAAGGGGAAAACCTAGCATTCATTAATTCCTTAACATAACACTTTATAATGAGCAATGTCTATCCTAGGTTTGGGGACCTAGGACCCATTCGCCCATGGGCGAATGGGTCCTCCCTAGACCTTAGGACCTAAATTTAAAAAAAAAATTTGGCGGTATTTTAATGATTTCAAATTTATAATGTCGGCTTATGAAATTTGAATTTAAAGAAATTAAGGATACATACCTATAAATATAAGGTTATTTCATTATGTTTCACCTAGCAATTTTCAAGATCTAAGAGAGAAATTCAAGAGCATCTTGGAGAACTTTAAGAGCATTCAAAGGCATATTTATCATATTTTTATTGTGGCATTCAAGATCCAATTGTCATATCAAAGTCTTCTTGCATCATGCATGTTTTTGGAGCTAACATTGTGATGTAGGTTTCATGATCAAATCAAGCATTCAAAACACTATTTCAAGTAAGATTCAAGTATCAAGATCCACATCCTTCGAAATCATTTCATGCAAGTTACAAACTTTCATTCCAAGGTTTATTCAAGGGCTTGTTGAGTGGTAATTTGTTCATTCTTCATTCCCTCTTTCAATATTTTCTTCATTTCAAGGTTTGATTACCAAAATGGGGTTTGACTAAGGTAAACCCCCATTCACAAAAAACAAACAATTTTTCCCTCTCATCTTATGTTTGTAGATCTAGATGGAAGATATCCTGAAGAGAAAATTTGAAGAATTTGAAAAAGTTACAAAATTTGTCATAGAAGTTGTCATCTCATGGAAACTCATCTATAGAATTTATTTCCAACATTCCGACACTGCCACTTGGACAAATTGAAAGATTTAGATCTATATCAGAGGCTCCTGAAAGTTGCAGAAAAACCCTGATAGTGGACCCATTCGCCCCTAGGCGAATGAGTCCCAGTTAGCCTTCAAAAACTCACTTTTGGTGACTGGTAAACATAGTTCTTCCCTTCTCAGATCTGTATTTTAATTTTGGCTGCTTATTTTAAATTTAATATTTTTGTTTCAAGTTTAATTTGGAATGATTGCATTGATTTTTTATTTTTAATCTTTCTCCCAAATGTGCTTGGTGAACTTGACCCCTATCCTTCGGTCATAAGGAAATCTATAGATTCACACCTTGAGTTAACTCACCTAAGGGTTGTAAGTCAATTCTTTGTGTGGATCTCAATTCCTAAAGAAATAGAGTGAGAATTAGGTCCCTAAGTGGTTCATCAATCCATTTTGATAACCCACCTCTATACACTTTTCACCCTTTTCAGGAAGTAGTAAAGGCATGGTTAGAATTAGAAGAAGAGAGGCATGAGGATAGACCTTTAAAATAATTCAATAAAGAGCCAAGATAATATAAAATATACATGCCAAATGGACACCCTTCCAATGTTATAAAAAATATTCACTAATGGACGAGCTAATTTTACTTGAGTGAATGCATCAATTGGTGATTTTCCAATAAGTGGGATATCTTTCTTAGTCAAGTGTTCCTTCTCTTCATAATCTTATTGATCATCCAAGTGGCTATAAAAATGACCATACAAAAATATTTTATAATTACTAGAGCGGGTAGTCATAGCATGGTTTAGATGAGTACTCCTCAAAGGAATATTATGATCTTGAGTAGATTATGGTGTAAGTAATATAATATGGCTAGGAGAGATAGGAGGATTAGGAAGTATAATTCACTCTCAAATTTAAAAATTAGAAAAATGAGTGATATATAAGATTTGAAAGTGAAAACCTAAAGAGGTACCCAAGGGTGGGTAAAATTAATGTCGCACGATAAAGCATAAACCATAGAAATAATATATATCAATGAAGTAACAATAAATAAGAACAAAAACCTAAATAAGATCCAAAAATTAGTAGAATATGTGAAAGTATATATTTGTAACTTAATAGGTATTGAAGGTATCACCTTAAGGTCAAACCTATGGGGGAAAGATTAGATAAGTTCATAAAAACATAAAGGAAAAATACTTTTTCTAAGGGGTTGTCTATGTTAGTTAATCAAATGCCATCAATAAACACACAATTATCCTAAATAGCATAATTGGGAAGGAAAATGCATAATAAATGTTATTTTAAGAAAACTAAATGTGAAGAAAAAGTGTACTAATATCTTGAATTGATGATGAGATATATATTTTAGAGACTTGCATGATTAATTTCCACAATATATAACATTAATGTCCTTGAAGTGTTCTCTATCTCAAATTTTGTATAAATCTAGAACTTTGTGTGGATCAATCCCGAACTTGCCATAATATAGAAACTTAATGTCTTTGATGTGCTAACTATCTCGGATTTTGCATAGACCTAGAAATTTATGCTTATCAATCCCATAGTTTAGTATCAATCCCATAGTTTAGGATGAATCCCACATAATGTGAATAGTATCCTTAAGGAGCAACCTTGATTTGGTTGAATGCAAACTTATATGATTTGGTTCATTGTGATTCTTACAACGTGTTGACATGTAAGGATTGAAAATATTTAAAATACCTTTGGAAAGTTGTTGGATTGTGAGGGTCAAATTATTTTTAGTCAACCCCCTTAAAAGACCAACTTTACTGCCTTGGGTTAGTGCTGGAAAATAACAAGCAAGTGTACAACATGACTTAGATTTGAATTTTGATGCAAATGTAATATTTTTAGTGCTCCAATTGAGATGTTCCTCAATATGAATGCTCCTTAATACTAAATATTTTTTAATGATCATCAAATTTATTTGAATGTTCAAATAAATATCTTTTTTTTGTGAAAAAACAAGTCACAACTTATAATTCCACATGAGATGTCTTTACGAGGAATTGAACTTGGTTTCCAAAATGCGAATCCATTATTTTTACCAACTAAACTCAATTCCTTTAACCAAATGAATATATTTGAATACCAAGAAGTAACATAACATACATTTGCACAAATGTGTACCAAGTTGACTCCTAATGACTAGTGGAGAAGAGTAAGAGTTGATTATTTAAATTTATTATAGCAGTCCACTAATCATTGATCTATACTTTCTCTGATCAACCTTAGGAGATTCATCATTCTTGCTCAGTTTGCAACCAGTAACTATAGGAGTACATATCGGTTTAGAATCTTCCATTCCAAACTTCTTCAACATTTCTTTGACATACTTTGATTGTGAAATGAAAATTCCTTTATCTGTTTGATTGATTTGTAGCCCAAGGAAGAAATTCATCTCCCCAAACATAGACATCTCAAACTCATTATGCATCTCTTCTGCAAACTTCTTACACATAGCTTCATTTCGTCCAAAAACTATGGCATCGATATATACAACCACAATCAAAATTTGATCTTTTTCAACTTTAAATTAAAGATTACTTTTTGTGATACCTTTATTAAATATCACAACAATATGAGAGATGACATCGACACCTCACACAATGGATGACACTATTGTATTTGACTCCAAATTCCTACGAATGTTTCTCGAAATACTGACGAAACACTCATATAAATTTCGTCGCTATTTTTTTTGTCACTTTTTCGACGAACTTTTAAACGTCAAAACCATGACCCAGCATTGTCAGTCATCACCACGGAAAATGGAACCAGTGTTTGTCAGAAAATTGACACAAACTTCATCCATCTAGCAACGAAAAATAACCACAACACAATGTGAATTGCATCTTCGAAAGCGTTTAAATAACATCAAACATTCATCAAAATTTTGACGAACATCTTGCGACGAACTATAAAACTTCCAATGAAATTGTTGTACATGTGACGAAACTATCGTCGAAAGTGCGATGAAAATATCATCGCATGTATAGCAAGTTTGTCATAATTTTTATGGTTCATCGCAAGATGTTCGTTGAAATTTTGACGAATGTCTGCAGTTTTTTTTTTTAAATATTCGTTCAAATGTATGCTATTACATACATTTGAACGAATTTTGTAATTCCTATTATTAACCTATTATTCGTGCAGATTTTTGTGCTATGTTGTGTACAAGAGAATTTATCAAGGAAATGAAGGTGACATGATTATGTTATGCCTTAGTGGTAAAGAAAGAAGATATAAAAGTTGTGTCAATACCAATTGAAACAACAAAATTGTTGGGAGAATATATTGATGTTATACATGATGAACTACTAAATAGTTTAGCACCAAAGAGAGACATGCAATATCACATTGATTTAATTTCAAGACTAGCCCTACCTAATCAAGCAACTTACAAGGGGAGCCCAACAAAACATGTAGAATTGAATAGGCATGTTACTCAATTGATAAGAAGAGATATAGTAAGGAGAAAGACATGGGACAAAAATGAGAAGTACAATATAATAAATATTAAACATGGTAGTTATGATAATCATTTGATACAATGGGGAGTATTACAACAAAGCATTAATATTGGGATCTCAAAATGGGAACTAAGGAAACTTGATAGGAACAAATGGCAAGAGCTTAATTAGATCTAGTAGCAAGAGTTCATTTTTTTCAACCGAAGGAGAATGATGTAGGAGCCAAGACTTGAAAAGTTCATTAATTTTGTTCTAGTAAGTTGTTTGAGCCTATTTTTTAGGCCCACTTATTTTAAAATTACTTATTTTAGATTTTTTCATGGATTTTTTTTTTGTGAGAGGATTTAGGCTTCAATGAGGTAAACAAGAACTTTCCAAAATTTGGAAGAGTAATAATTGTATTTAAAGACTAATTTCTTTGTATTGGTAGCATTGGAGAAATAAGAAAGAATCAATATTTTGTGGTATCTTGAAGTTTTTTTTCTTTGCATATCTGATTAGATATTGTTTTACATTATCTCTCCACTTTGGGTTGCATCAAAATTGGGTATCATTGACCCACACACCCAATACACCTATCTCATAGCTAATTGGATCATTTGTACATTTGAACACAGTGTCCCTTGGAAGCATTTGGTTTGCTACAAAATCCAAATAAACTCTACTAGCAAACCATGGATGGATATTTAGAGATTTGGTGGAAGGGCAAGATTTTGTAGGCCCTATAGTTTAAAACTAATGGATTGTTACCTTCAATGGTATTTTGAAAGCTTGGAAAACCATCTCTCAACAAATTATATGGTATGATCAATCTCTTTGCATGGGTTATTTCTTTAGCCTTCATCTAGTGGAATAGGTTGATCCAAATAAATGGCTCTCCTTTGGGTGTGGTTCTCAAATTTTGGGGTAAACTCTTCAAAAAGTGGCTACATATCAAGCATGAATTCAAACTGTTACACTAATCAACAAGCAATAATTGGAATTTAGGGCCTTGTAGCTCCTCTCTCACCCTCAAGCTGAATTTTTTTTTGTCAATGTAACTTCTTATGGGATTTATAGTGCCCTTAGGCCAAACGCATTTTATTTTTTCCTCTCAAAGACATCTATTGAATAATCCTCCCCAAGGATTCCTTTGTGAATCACCTCATTAAGAAATGGAAATGCCAATTTTTAGTTGCCAAATAGAAATATTTGAGTCTTTATTGTGGAAGTTTAAGGCCAATCCTCAATGCCAGCTCATTGCTTGGTAACTCTATATCAAGCTCCCATTTGGCTTCTAGCTCCACTTCATCCAACCCTCTCTTACTTGGCCCCATTACCACAGCCATGAATATGTTAAACATGAATTTTTTATTTGTCCCAATGCTAAAAGGATGGGGAATACCCTCAAGTCTTCCCTTTCGGTTCTTTCCACATTGTTGGTCATGGAAATTTGCTCTTTTGGGTTTTAGATTTTTTGAGAATGTGGTTGCTGAAACTTCTACGCAACTTATTATAAAAAAAATTGGAAATTCCATTGTACGGAAGCTTTCTCCATCTCTTTCTTTTCTCATAAAGTTCAAATGCAATGTATCTAATCTAACTTGTATCTTCCAATTTCAAATTGTCTGAAGTATGAAAGATCAACTGTAGGCTCATAAGAACTTGGCCCAAATGGTGAACAACTTTCAAGCACCACTTAAGGCCATCAAATCCCATTAAGACATGCACACCTAGTTCAAGCAGGTTGCTTTGATTTGTTTAAGACAACACTCTTTATGACTTTTGTAGCTTTAATGCTTGGTTGTATCTCTGTTGTTATGGTTGTTTCATAGCCATTTTCATGCTTCTATTATGACTGTTGGAAAGCCACCCCTTGGTTGCATTCTTGACGTTCTAGTCACATAATGTCGTGATCACAAACTATTCCATTTGATTATTGCAATTTTGGTTTAACTTTTGTGAGCTTTAAGACAATAGAAAAGAGAAAGTTCTTGTTTGGAGTTTGCAATTCTTATGATGTAGTTTAACATCCGTCTTATTATTGCATATAGCATGAAAAGGAGCTACCATAGACATACGTCATGATATTCCTTATGCTATGCTATGCTTTAAAATGAGAATATATTAAAAAGATGTGTAGGCAATTTTACTACAGTAAGTTTGACAGATTTTGTAGTATCTACGAAAAGGGTAATTTATATGGGAAGCAATGCAACTAGAGATGGAATTCAATTGGTGTTGTTTAAAATGTTACTTATTGAGTGCAGTCTACATGCATTCTATCTTTCCTTCTAAAAGCTATTTTTTTGTTATAACTTTTCACTTTAATGACAGAATTATATCACTTACAAAGTAAAATAACTCTTGAAGAGATTGGATTCTCCACGGAAAATCCTTCTGCAGAACTAAGTAACAGTTATTTGAAGTCTAATTCCACAATGTCTTTAGAGAAGCTGCTAGAAATGCTTGAATAACTGCACAAATAGCAGAATTGAGTAACCACTAAAATAACAAGCACACATACCCATCTAATCATTGTATGTGGATGGAATACTATAGCAAAAATGTGAACACAAGAAACCTATATGATGTTATTTCAACGAATGTTTGATATGGATAAGGGATTGCTATGTTGTTGTATTTAAGGACATTCTTTATTCATTCAAAAATGATGAAGAGGATGTTAGAAAACCAAGATCACCTACATGCAAAGAGATACCTGTCACATGCAAAAGACATGAAGAATCAAGAAGATGTTATGTAAACCTTACAGTAAAAATGCATTAAGAGAATCAAATGTCATTACAAGGGGTCAATCCTTATGAAGGGAGATCAAGAAACCCTAAATGGGAAACCTAATTATTGCACTTAATAATTAATCAATTATTAATGTGTATGCCTAAGTTCAACCAAGCAATAAGGAATAAGTGACTTAATTAATTAATCAATATGATATAATTAATTAAGCATATCTAACAATACTCTAACACCCCATTGAGATGAACTTAGGAAGAAGCTAAAACACTAGAATAAGATGCATGAAAGCAAAGATGCAGGTCTAGAAATAACTAGGCACGATCGGTACCCTTACAAATGCAAGAATGTGGAGTAAGAGAAGGAGGAAAAACCAGGTGGGACCGCCCCTTACAAGTGAGATGGCAATACTCTGAAAGCCCATTTGGAAGAACTTTGTAGAGTAACACTAGAACCTGATACTAGCAAGCAAGGAAAGATTCTTCTATTTACTACTGAAACCAGATGAGAGTCACTGATTGACTCAAGAAATCATGATAAAGCAATAGCAGACCTAATGCCACAGAACACTCGAAAACTCCAAATGGGAACAACTCTTGAATCTATGAAGCAGCAAGCAATTATTGAATGATGTATTACTGAAAACGAAGTGCAAAGATGCAAGATGCACTCTCCCAACTGCCAAAACATCCAAGTAATCGCCAAACAACCCATCGGTCCAAATCTGGACTAAGTGATCAACCTAGGACATATAGAAAAATTGCATGGACAACAACATAGAGCTCCTCAATACCTTTCAAGCGCCCTTGAATGAGCGGTGAAAAGCGGAGATGCATTGGCAAAAAGTTATGAGCTCGGAGCATAAAAGTACATGGGCTTCAGAGCACCAATAGATGCGGTAAAATAGAAAATACTATAGAATAAACTGCACAGGTGAAGTGCCGAGAACTGGCTTTAAAGCGATATCTTGTTTGCCGATTTTGATGCCATATGCCCAAGTTATGACTGACCAAAAGAAAAAAGCTACGCTCTTTTAGGGAAAGTGGGGCTAGGAGGGGCAAAGAGGGCCCTACGGCCGGGTGACATCATGCTGACATCAGCGGTTCATGGGCCTAAATTTGATGGCCATCTGGCCGTCGCCACAAAAATTTGGGCCCCCTGCAAAAAAAATTTGACAGAGCCCCTGGTCGCTGATATGACCAGGGGCTGGGTGCCAGAGGGGCCGGGGGTATGAGATCGGCTCCTGGTCATCCATATGACCTCGGCAGGTGGAGCTAGAGCCCGCGGGGGCTGGCGAAGGCCCCCAGTCACCAATATGACTGGGGCAAATTCTGGAGGAGCCCGCGGGGGCTGCATGCAAGCCCGTGGAGGAGGTGGGCGGTGCCCCCGGCGGCGGTGGTGTTTGGGTGGCCGCCCGGTGGCGGCCAGGCAGCGAACCCCTTTTACTCTGCAAGTGCCGGCCCGAAACCCGAGAAAATGCCTTTTTTGAATTTTTTTTCATTTTTCATGCATTGAGAAGCATGCTGGGGAGGCCGTACGGCCCCCTGGAAAAAAAAATTCCTTCCGAATCAACTGCTCCAAAATTGACGAAACGACAGGCGTTTCTAGGGTGCTGCAAGCGGCTGCTTGACGCGATGCGCTGATGTCATTTTGAGCCAGTGTGCAAAAAATCAGCTACCCACACAAATCTTGCAAAAAAGATGCCTATGGAAACCCTTGCATTATAAACTCACTGAAAGGCCATATCTTCAAATCACGAATAGGCAGCTGCAGGTCTAGAGCTCTGGTACCATGTTAGAAAACCAAGATCACTGCATGCAATAACACATCGCATGCAAAAGACATGAAGAACCAAGAAGATGTTCTGTAAACCTCAAAGTAAAAATGCATTAAAGAGAATCAAATATTACAAAGAGATCAATCCTTATGAAGGAGATCAAGAAACCCTAAAAAGGAAACCCTAAATAGAGCCACGAACATTCAACAAACATTCGTGGCGCACTTAATAATTAATCAATTATTAATGTGCCTAAGTTTAGCTTAAGTAACTAAAGGAATAAGTGACTTAATTAATTAATCAATATGATATAATTAATTAAGCATAATAACTTATTACTCTAACAGAGGATATAAGAATCATTAGAAGAGTATTTATATGAGAGCATTACAATAATATCCTAATTGCATTGTTATCATTGCATCATCATCATAAACATACTATATGTTTGTTTGTCTTTGATCTTGGTTCATTATCACTTGTAGAAATGGAACGTTGACTATATTGTTGTTATGGAAGCAGGCCAACTTGTAGAAATGGGTACACATGAGGAGTTATTAATTTCCAATGGCTTGTATGCTCATTTGAGCAAGGTAGGACCTTTTCTCATAGGCTTTATGAGATGATATTTTGGCCACCTGCAAGCATTAATCAAGAGGGAAAGACTTTGGGAAGTGTGTAAGGAAATATCGAATTTATGAATGATCCTACTTTAGGAGTTCTTCTAGATGGTGAGAATATCAAAAGCCTTAAAATTGAATGGTTAAGAAGCCAAATTGAATTGGCTTCTTAACCATTCACCTTTATGAGAGAAATTTTCAAAGAGATCCCATTGGAGAAAAAATAAGATCAGAGGAGAAAAGATTGTCACCTAAAGGGCAACAACACTGATAGATGTTGCATGATCTGAATTGAAGCCTACATGACAATCCAAACAATTCAGACATCCAAAAAAGGCTACATAAAATCAAAATTATGACTTCATTGTAATTTCTTACCAGCAGCTTCAAAAATTTTGTTGGCATAAAACATCAGAGCATTGATTCCACACAATTGTTGGAACACCATCAAGTTGACCCCAACCTATACATGTATTGACAATAATACAAATAATTTAATAAATGAATGCTTTGTCACAACTCATAAATACAACAAATCACATTGTTCATTAAGAATGTGCTCACTATCACATGATGTGCATATTTGCGTTGAAATAAGTCCAATACCCTGCCCTTTGGAAGGGTTTCTAACTCATCCACGTATTCCTGAACAAGATAGATCCATTCCTTAGTAACATTCTGAATCAAAATCAACAAAATTAGATTATAACGTTCTTCCTAGATCACTAACTTTTATAAAATCAATCAATATGTAAATTTTCTCCAAGGACAGTTAGTTGAACTCAAGATTTAGTATTTTTGTTTTCATGATTTTCTCTGCTCATAGATAAATAGAACTCATATATGTATGATCCAAGGTAGAAATAAAGACCTTGACTTTAGTTGCCTTAGCAAAAACATCACAATCTTTTCCTCGAAGGGCTTGCAATGCTACTTTAAACTCTTTCTCCCGTCCTACCTTTGCCTGCAAGTGAATTATTGGGAATGTAAAATGGATACTGTAAATTAAACCCATCAACTGGAATTGAGCTTTGTTTGGATTAGGTTCCCATAATTTCACTCACTCTTTTAATTTCCTACATATTATAGCGTTTCGAGCTAATAAGCATGTAACATTCCTAAAATCTAATCTTTTGCACTACTCTCTACTTCTAGAATTACTACCAATGTACATTAACCACAGAACATGATGAAATTACCAATTGAAAAAGCTACTCACCAACCACCTGGGGGAATCTAGAATAAAGAAGAGACCCAAGACTAAAATAGAATAGGGGATTTGTATAGAGACCTCCATTGCCAATGTATAGAGACCTCCATGGAACTCCAAAGAGAGGATTTGTCTTCTCTTGCCACTATCTCCTTTAATATTTTTTTTCTATTGAGTTTACTTGAAGCATAGATATAAATAGTTATTTTAATAGAAGTGGCTAATGAGAATTTTATTTGTTTTAGCATCACTATTAACAAATTAAAATCTATTTACTCATTTATTGCCCTATAATGGCTTATCGATGTTTCATATTTGGAAGGAGTTGGACAAGAGGCTTGGTAATGTAGATTGAGCTCTTTTTTGTGACTGAGAAAGACAAACAAAGATATGAGAAAAATTTAGAAAATGGAGAAATGATTCCTATGCTATTCTTCATTCAATCAGAAAATGAAATGGGTAAATACATAAAATGAGAGAGATGACTAATTGAATGCTAATTAATCATTAATTACAAAGTTAGTCAAATACACCCTCCTATATTACTTGCTTTTATAAAGCATAATTTTATGCTTTAATGTTGTACAATATTTCCTATGTCAAGGTAGTTTTTTAATATATGTACATATGATTTGCATTTATGGCCATTAAATTAACTATTCTAAAGGTGACAACAAAAATGGTTATTTAGAAAGTATATAACATAGCTGATTGAATGTTGAGGAATATAGATATTAGTTTTGTTCTTGTTTGGAGAATATTCAAATTGGTTGGGAATTTTGGGATTTAAGTTCTTATTTGTCATCGTTTTTATCAAATGAAAATTTTCAAGGTTTCAATTGGGAAAGTTGTAGAAGATGGTACCTAGAGCTGGCTCCTAAAGCTGCAGATTTATCTCAAAGTGGGATGACAGCTGTATGGTTTCCACCACCAACTCAATCAGTTGCTCCCCAAGGTTTTTTTCCCTTGTTACTTTTCTTCAATAATTACACTATATGAGATTACATTAAAATTTCTTCCATCTACAAATGCCTTTTAAATAGGATACGAATGTAAAGCTTGTAAATTTCTCTAGAGAACATGCGTCGATATCAAGTTTAGAAGGTTATGATTTTTAATATTGCATCTTGAGCATAATTGCCCTGCTAAAAATGTTAACTATAGATCTGATAATGAATTTTGGAAACTCCTCAATTGTGTAGGTTATATGCCTTTGGACTACTATAATCTAAATTCTTCCTATGGTACTCAAGAGGAGCTCAAGCACTGCATAGAGGAAATGCACAATCACGACCTTCTGGTTTGTGTTGAAGGGAAAACTATTTGCTCTCATTTGAATTTTTCAATTACATATTGGCTCTTCCTTGGGAAATTCTTAAATTATGTTTAGTTCATGATGATGTCTGTATTCAGTAAATTATAAAGAAAATTCAACACTAAAAACTAATAGATACGATTATGAAGTAAGAAGACAGATCTTGATTGCCTTACACCTCTTAACCATATCATCAAAGTGTTATATTTCCTGCCCCCGTAAAGCTTCAAACTTCTCAACTGTATCAATGTCAACCTTATGCTTTGTATTTGGCTTTGGTGGCTCAAAAGGACATGTCAAGATAGCTATCTTTGTGTCCTCAATTCTTTTATGCATTTATGGATGACTCATATCTTTGTCAATAACAATGCCTTCAACCAGCTTTGTATCTTCCAACCTTCCACCAACTTTTCCTTCAACTTTAATCATAAGTATTTTTTTAATTGTCTTAGTTTAAGGTGAAAGAAAAGGATATATTCTTCTTTGACATGTTGAAAGACAATTCTCATTCCCTTATGCATTTATTCATAAAATTTCCTAGTGTTCCACTATCTATTTTGTCTAGGTTTTGGGTGAAAGTTCTGGTTGGAGGAAAATTTTGGAATGGATTTAGCTATTTGATTATGATATCCTAGTTTCAACTTGTGAATGGCATGTCAACAGAGTCACTTGTCGATAGAGAAGACAACAATAGCCTATATCCAAATATGCTACTAGAAAAAACTAATCATTTTCCTGACTTGTATGTCAATATTAACTAAGTCAATTGTTTGGGTCACCTATCAAGTCAAACTATGTGTCACCTACAACTCTCTGTTTATAAGAGATGAGATTAAACATAATGTTTTGGTTTGGTAAACTCTTACATATACAAAGAACACCATGGATGATTCAAATACTTTTCTTTTGTGTATTAAAATTTATGGTGATGATTTGTATTTGTGTTATTCGATTAGATTATATTGAGGTTGAACCTCATTGTAAATCTCTTAACTCAATAAGAAATGTGAAAAATGAAGAGTTTTCACTTGTTGATTGTGTCAAGTATCCATCCAAATAAAATTCAGAACCTTCATTACAGTTAAAAGGACAAAAATAATATAATAGGTTGTCAAACCTGTAGATAGAAACACAAATCTACAGGTGTACACTCCTTAGTATCAAGCTTTTGCACAGCAGTAGCCTCAATATAACTGAGTATGCCACTGAAGGACACATCCATGTCTTTTACAGCATATGGCAGTTCAATGAACTAGTTACCCTTCTTTGCTAGCCGATGAATGCAACAAGTAAACAGTCTTGATAAGTTCTTTTCCATTTCCAGATGCTATTATATTTATGTGTCTCAACTTTATCTATGTAGACAGTATGAATGATCATGGAATTTAAAAAAAAATCTAAAATATATAAAAAATGGCATTTAAATAAAATCACAAATCATAAAACTCTGAAGTAAATTCAATACATGAAATCAACATATTATGAAATGCAAAAAGTGAGAAGACTAAAATTAGTAGGTTTCTTAAGTCAGTCCAAGATAGTGCCACTAATCAGCTCCCGTGCATTATGTAGATAATATAAACATAGCCAACATAGCAATAATAGACATTAGAAATACATATAAATCCAACTTTCAATCTAAGTGAAAATACAAGATCAAAAATAACATATTATGAACTCCAATAAGGGTGTAGAATAAAATTACGATGGTATATAAATCATAGTCCTAAATGAATGATTATTCAACTCCTATGCATTACCCAGATAATATAAACATAGCCAATAAAACAGCCAAAAGATTGTATCATAATAGTGAGTAATAAAATCCAACTTTCAAACCAAGTGAAACTACTACATCAAAAGTAACATAACATGAAGCACAAAAGAGAGAAAAATCACAATTGAAATGTTATAAGACATAGTCCAAGATGTAAAGTACACCATTATTCAACTCCCATGGATTATACATATAACATCAACACAGCCACCATAACAATCAAGAGATGTTAGTGATACAAATATATCCAACTTCCAATCCATACTAAACTTGAGGAACACATTTTCCAATATAAAGGAATACAGTTGTGTATGTGTGTGTGTTTTTATGCATAAATAAACAATTTTAGATACATCAAGTAACATTGGTTATATAAAGATATATACAAATGGTGTTCTACATATAGAAGATACATCATGTAACATTGGTTCTCAATTTTCTAGAATTGGCAGCTGTAAGGTAGTTAATAAGGAGGGATATTGATTGGGGACTATATGGTGAATTAATTCCCATTAATGCGTTTGCAGCAAGGTGTGGAGAATATTTTAGTTAAGGTGTAGTAGTTCTATAAGGTAAAGTAGGGCTGATGAGGTGGTGTAGCATGGGCTTTCACCTAATTTATTATTTTGTAAGGCTCATTGCAAGTCTTAGGAAGGATGGAAAACAAGAAGAAGGAGGTGCAAGAAGGTGATCAAGAGCTGCAAGTGAGAATTTTGGATAGGTTCCTATACTTTATATTCTCATGCAATGCAACGATAGCCCTAGGATTTGTCAAGGGCATTCCTGAAGATCAAGCTTTATTTGTAGGTAAGTGTCTAGAGGCCAAAATATGTAGTGATTTAATCACTAACCTTGCATATTTCCTACCAGATCTATGTGACATTACAATTATGGCTCATATGGTTTTTCTTACTCGATCAATTTAATGTTATGAATTTGGAAAATGGAGAGTGGGACAAGAAACATGAGAAGGCATTATCAGAAGCAACAAAAGCAGTAAAATGTGAGAATAGAGTTACTTGTTCGATATTGTAATCGGGGCTGGGGTCATTGGAAATCTTCAAAACCCTTGCAAACCTATCCAAACAATTCCCCACAGCAATATTGATTGTCTCTCCAAAAATCCGGCAACAGCCTTCATTGTAAGCAATGACCTGCGTATTCCCCCTGCTGACATAGAGCACAAAAGGGTCGTGGGCTCTAGTGACGAGCCTACCCATCTCGATATGCACTGCATAGTGGTTGACCCCCACAATGGGCTTCTTCCAAAGTTGAGAGAGCATCCTCATCACCACGGTCAAGACCTGGAGGGGCACTCCCATACCAAGGCCCTTGGTGTAGCACATGCAATCTATTTCATGTCCATTAATTTTGGCCTCCTTTAACGTCTCCTCAACTAGAGGAAGAATGTGCTTTATATGGTGTACTGATGTTTCTCAGGGAAGGAAAGCCTACCCTAGTGGAGTTATGTATGTGTGCCTCAGGTTCGAAAGGATTGTTTCGTCTAGTTTAGCAATTCCTACTGCTATCTTGTTTGCAGAACCTTCAAACCCTATCACTATCATGCTCGCCTCCTTCCAAATTTCATAGTTCGCAATTCTGTTGAGGCCCTGTATTTCCAAAAATGTGGGAGGGAAAAGGAAAATGCATGAGGGAGCGAAAATGAATGAGGAGAGGGAAATAAAAAAATTATTTTAGAAAAAGGATTTTTTTTATTGTCTTAATTATTTTCAAATTGGGACAAAAAGGATTCTAAGAGATATATTTAATCATAAATTTTACAATCATAAATATCATTTAATTTGTATGTTGTAACTTCACTTTTAGTTAAAATAAAAATAACTTAAAGTTATATATACATATAGTTAAATTGGAATAGTTGTTTGAGTTAATTACTAAATTTGATCTAAAAATGTTCAACACTTTAGATAAATTCAATTAGATATAGTTAAATTGGAGGTGTCATTTGAGTTAATAATTAAATAACGTAATAATCAATTAAAGCAAGGGACATAATTTTGGATGTGTTTGAATTTAATAAATTACAAATTAAAATAAACATAAATTACTTGAAATAAGTGCTTCATAACCCATCTAATAAAATCATAACCTATCAAAAAGGCAATAGGAATTTTCTAAAGAAAAGAACACTTGACCCAATCATAAGTGTATGGCCTTCACAAAAAGGAGTGATCCACCTTAGCAATAGCAACTACCCCATCCAAAATTTGCTCACATTACACAAAGCCACAATGTTCCTCCAAGATAAGCCAATCAAATCCTACCTTATGTGTCCTAGTAATCAAATTGGATATGATCCTAAAAATGACATTGCGAAGGGTGATTGGTCTAAAAAATCTAAACGACTTTGCAATTATTTCACTACTACGATCAATGTGTCATCTTTCATGAAATTTCCCAAAACACTATTCATTATGATCATATGGAAATTTCAAGGAGAGCTACAATAGTTGTAACATCATGAATTTAAAACATTAAAAAGTACATCATGAATTAATTATGTAATGGCATAAAAATTAAAAACATCATGAATTAATTATGTAACCATATAAGTCAAATATAATTCTATCAAGAAATCAATATCAAATAGATAATATAATCGCATAACTCATACATTTCAATGTCATTGATCTTCTTCTTCATCCAACTCTTTGTTTGTATAATCCAATCCATATTTGACATTGTAAGGATTGGTCATATCATCATCGTCGTCATTGATATCAATTTTGATAATGTCATCATCCACATGAATATCATCTTCATGAACAATAACTCCTACATCATTATGATCTAGTTCCTCTTCTTCGACATCTTCGTCAGGCACATCATCAACTAATTGTTGATCCTGATCATCATCTACATCATCTTCTAGTTCTTTGGTATCTTCTTCTTCCACCACATTATACTTTACCAGCCTTCCTCTTGGATCATGTCTAACAACAAATGACCAACCCGGTTTACCTAGAACCTTTGAGTAAAATACCTGCTCACATTGGCTTGGAAGAACATAAGGCTCATTTCCAGCTCGCTCAATCAACCTTGTATTAACCATAGTAAATCCATTATCATGTTCAATAATAGTTCTCTCAAGATCATTTTCATTCAAT